>JANAVB010020997.1:894028-1154028 GCA_029216955.1 Iris pallida | reverse complement strand
GTATCTTGTGTGCAGCTGACCCACAAAATAGGCACATTCCTAGTCTCTTCCTACAGTCCTTCCATACGTGCCCAGGCTTCTTACAGAAGGCACAGGTAGGTACTCGCTCAACTGGCCTCTGCTGGACAGGAATCTGAACTGGATAGGCTGGTCTAGGCTGGAAGCCGGGGTACTCCTGAGGCTCTGGGTATAAACTGCTCCTCGCTCTCTTAGGGTTAGGCCCTCCCCTCGAATACATGTAATCCCACAACAGTTGGATACTGAGACTCTGCTCTCTCATAAGCTCAGCCTGAAGTCTCTGTACCTCCCGCACATCCTGAAGAAGTCTGTAAATATGAGCCCCATCAGGAATGGCATGGGGTACCACTCCAGGAGGCAAAGGGAGGCCCTCAATCTCCGACTGAACTGTAGCCCTCTCCTGAAGGATAGTAGATGGAGAAAAATTCTCCGGTGAGGCTGCTAACACCTCTTGAGCAATAGAAGGGGGAAGTACAATCTCAGCCTCATCCGGAACTGCAGCTGTGCACTGGGGACAGACTCTGGTCATGGGTGCCATTCTGGAAAAGATAAGAAAAATAATAAATCATCGAGCTGTAAGGCAGTCTATCATCCAATATGAAAGCTGGTGATTATAAAAAATATAACTAGGAATTGACTATATAGGGTTACTGTTTTAAAGATGATCAAAATCGAAAGTTTAAAGCACGACTGTCAATAGCATTGAAATACAATCACGATATATATAAAAGAAAATTTAGTCTCGGTACGATCTAAGTTGATCAATCTTTGGGTAAATCAAGATTTGGGCAAGATGGGGAACAAGGTCACCAAAGTCTGAGCACGAGCATCCAAGGATGGAGATCTAGGTCACAATTAAATTTAATTCAATTGAATACGACCCAGGATATTAATATGATAAGGAAATGTGACCAAAGTCGATTGGTCGTGATCAAGGAAGTTAGGATTCAATGATATTGAAAACTTTAAAGGATAATTCAAGGACATGGAATAAGTCAATTTTCTCCTTTTGATAGAGAAAACAGAAGACAAGGTTTCATAGGAAAGTCATGTTAATCATCTCTCTCTGATACCATCAAGCTTATCTAATCATCATTTGCCAATCATATCTTTATCTCATAAGTCCAAATATGAATATCAACCTTTATATGACTACCACCAAGAATTTATACCCTTTTGTTATGAAGATTGGACCTTGTCATGATCATCGTAGGCTCAAGTCCTAAATTCCAAAACATTACTCATGAAGCATACCCTTTTATTTATTAGCACTCAATACTAACCACTTAATCATCTTAAATCCAATTCATCCACCTTGTCTTAAATTAGATCTGAAACCCGTAAATTAAGTTTTATGAAATCCTTGAACTTGTTCAAATTACTCTCCTCGTGTTATTCAATCTGAAACTACTAGGCCTTACAAAACTTATTCTCCATTAAAATCAACCTTCATATTTCCTTCAACGTACACCCGCAAATATTATTCTCCTTAAAATTTAAAAATTTCTCAAAAATCTCTATATTTTCTTTAACTCAAAAATCCTTGTGTTCTCTCTGTTCTTAGCCATTTCGTACAATACCTTATTCAATTTCGTATTGCCATCGAATACAGTTAAAATATCTTCTCCATTACTAAGTCCCTAAATTTAACATCATAGCCTTAAAGTGCAACGTCTCAAGAATCAATAACCAAAATTTATCCAAGTCCTCAAACTAAGTTGACCTCGAATATCCTCGCCAGCTAAGAAATGCATCTATTATCTACATCCAAATATTTCTCTGTGTGTGATCGTTCCTAGATTGATAATATAAATCTCTTGATTTCATTCTCACTTTTTACCACACTACTATCTCAAAATTCTATATCAAAGACCAACATTTTATATCCCTACTTAGATTATCATGAGATAACAAATTATGTCCTTTTCGAGCTAGATGATTTACGTCACTTCCTCGACCTTTCCAAGGTAAAGAGGTATGGAGATTCAAAGGTTTTAAAGTATAGATGACAGAATTAGATACGCGATGGGTGATTGATGTAATTGGGACATAGTTTAACTAAGGTAAGAAAAAATGGAAATGCAAGAAATAATGGCAAGAAAAAAATAATGATAAAATCTGTTCTTGCTCATCTGCGGAATGAACGAATTTTGAGATATAATCTGATAACCATACACGTCTTCCTGAAATTATGTTGCAAGAATTTTGCCACGCCAGTAAGCATAGCTGCAATAAACAATAGAGTCTGTGACTAAGGTATACACTCTATAATTATGTTATTTAGAATTATTACCTCGCCAACCGGTATGGCTGCAAGAAAATCTAGATTCCATAACTAGGAAAAGTATATCTAGATCAGGCTCTATGTCATTTTCATGCTAGCCAGTATGACTGCGATAAATCCTAACTCCACAATTAAAGTAGACCTTTACCTTTCTCACTGTCCTTATCAAGTATGTTATCAGGTTATACCCTAAATTCAAAATAAAATAAAGATAAATATAAATATATGTAAATACAAACTCAAAGTTAACAACTAATCATCAAGATTCAAAATTCAACAATGAATCCATCAAAATCAAATTCAATAACAAGGAGTAATGGGTGAATCAATTGAGTAATGGGTGAATCGAATTAAGGGAAAAGATTTCAAATCGAAGTTAAAATAAGATTCTCAAGGGTCGTCCCAGGAATCTCTCAAGGAATCCTAACAGTGATTGAGTATCCTCTCATTCTAACACTTTACTTCCTATACTCTATAGCAGGCTCATAGTAGTACGACTAAGTCGCTGTACTACCACGACATCACACTAATGCGAATTAGGACCTGCATGGACCGGAGTGATGAGATCGTGTCTCTATAACCATCCTGAAGACAGATCAAAACAAGAAGCAATTACCGAGAATGAAGCGAAAAAATCAAAGGAGGACAGTTTATTTTCAAAAGAAGACAATTAACAGCAAGAATTAGATAAGAGTTTTCCTAATGTGATTGAGTACCTTAACTTATATCCTATATCATATTGCAGGCTGTAGTGATACTCTAATTCGAGTACCACTACGAAATCACAATAATTGCGATTAGAACTGCATGGGCCACCACTAAAAACGTGTCACGACCCGCACCCGGTATAAGGACACGAGACGTGGGTACGTCCAGCCTACGCCGTAGAGTCGGCGGTAGAACGCTGTGCTAGGTCCAACAACTAACACAATCTAGAATATGCTACAATTGGAGAATGATATATATATGGTACAACTCAATCACAATAACTAAGATGGAATAGAAGAAAGATAATCTCAACAGAGAGTCACAATATGAATAATAATTCCGATATAAACCACACCATAATAAATCTTAATACAATCATAAAGTCTCATAACTAGATAATAATAGCAGTCTAATCTAACTCATGGCAAGTCTTCAGCGACTACTGGATCCTGCTGAGGGTCCAGGTCACCCGTGTCAACTAGGCCTGCTCCATAGTAAGTGTCGCAGCAATCCTCATCATCTGTAATATTTTCAACGGGTCCAGTCAGGACAAGAACGAATACATATCTCTCACACAGTTCATAACATGAAAGAAAATATGAAACAAGCTATAGAATAATATACATGAACTACTGTAAAGAAATAGTAAAGAGACTGTAAAAAGAACATGATATAGTAAAAATAGATATACATGATATAGATAATAAAACTAAGCTAACTACGTGATTCAGAGCACATGTTTGGTTATGTAATCAGGCTTAGGTTATACATGACTTAAATCTAGTTTAGAGTTATACATGAAATAGTGTAGATCACATAACCAAATAAATACTCTCCTTGCCCCAATCAGTACACAAGGATCTGTCCAGGTTATGTTATTGCACATGAAAGTAGTACATCACATGGATAGCTAGTCCACATGCACACTAGGTTATACATGAAAGCTCACATGATCATGAGTGTACATGAATGTCACATGAGTATACATGAATAAATACGAATACAATGAGTAAACGATGCACATGATAAAGTACATGAGCACAATATATCCGATGTATCCGAGGGGATAACATCGCATAAAGAGATCCATATAGTATTAATCCGTGATAATATCGTGACAGCAACAAGTAAACTAGTTTATAACAAGTAAATACGTCCAAGCAAGAATGAAACGGTCAAAGAATGTACTCGCCTGACAATCTGAGCTGCTGATGAGGATGTGTAACTGAATTGGAGTGATGTAAACCTATTTAAAACAACCACAAGTCACAAAAAGGTCTAACATATCATAAGGAATTCCTACAATGCAATTCTATATGATTCTAGGTCCTTCTAGGTCAAAGTCAACCCTTGGTCAACTCTGGTCAAACCTGGTCAACTCTGGTAAAACCTGGTCAACTGAAGGTCAACTAGTCCGTTTACTAATTTTTAGGTCACACACAAGTTTTCAAGTCATTCGGAGTTCGTTCGAGTCGATTTGGATCAAGTTTGACCCAAAGTTGACTTTTGTCAACTTTGTCAACTTGTCGGCCAATTCGACCAAACTAGGCTCCTTACGACGATCCTAATCTGACCCAACACTTCCCATAGTCATATCAAAATAAAATATTACATTATCTATATTTATATATTCATCACAAATAATATAAATATATATATATATATATATATATTTTTTTAAATATATATATATATATATATATATATATATACATACACATATATAAATATACACATATATATAAGTTAAGAAAAGAAGAATGGTTGTGAGTGGGTTAATGATGTCGAAGGCTGCTGGTTTTGAGTCACAAATCTGAGATGATAGGTTAGGATACGTCTACAAAAGTTATATATATATAAATATATACTACAATCCATAGAAAACTATATATAAATATATATACATATAGGCATATATATTTATAGATATATGCATTATATATATATATATATATATATATATATATATATATATATATATATATATATATATATATATATATATATATATATATATATATATATATTTTATATATATATATATAAAATATATATATAAAAAAAATAAAAAAAAATATATATATATATATAATATATATATATATATATATATATATATATATATATATATATATATATATATATATATATATATATATATATATATATATATATAAGCAAATGAGGGCCGATCTCGAACCTGGAATGAGTTCCCAGATCTGAGATCAAGGCCTCGACACCCTACGCTAACATATATTCATAATTAGACATAATAGGAATTATATATATATATATATATATATATATATATATATATATATATATATATATATATATACACACACAATAGGTAAAACACCATAAATGCATAAAAATAGCTAGAAAATATGAATCAAACCCAAGAGTCATATCTCACAAGTCTAAAACAGCGTCCAAGAATCAAAAACTCAGAAATTATCGCATTAAATCCCAGGAATCAAATTATCACAAAATTCTTCAAATTCAATTTCAAGGAAAAACCCAATTATACTTGAAAAAGACAAACAAATAGGTAATAAACCCGCGGATCACTTCCCGCAAGTCCAATATATCATCTATAAGTTAATAAGTCAGAAAATATCGATTAAAAGTCGAAGAATCAAAATATCACATTTCTATTCAAAATATTGAACCCGAAAAATCCAATTTCGACAAAACGACCCAAATCACAAAATACTCCAAACCAACTCACGAAACTTGGCAAATACGTTGGTCTTGACACGTGGGACGTGCTCGAGTACTCCCGTGGTCAAAACCGTGTCCATGTCGTGTCCAGAGAGTACGTATTGGAAAACCGATTTTGCGTGTCGAAGAGGGTGTTCTCGCTCGATTTCGCGTCACACGCGCAACGAGAAGCCTCGTGCTCGTGCACACAGCTAGGTAGGGTCACGGGGTAGGTCTAGGACACGTCGAAAGGACACGAAGTCACAGCGATGCGACACAGCGGCTCGAGCAACAGCGCGCGCGCGTGCGTGCGTGCTCGTGCTGTGGGTCATCGCTCGTGGCTCGCGCGTCGGGCCACGCCACGACTCGGGATCGAGTCCCTGGGTAGTATAGGTATAGGGCTACGCGTTCCAACTCCTGGTACGGGTCCTCGATGCGCCGTGTTCGCGTACGAAGGCCGTGTCAGCGACAAATTTCAGCCTGAATGCATAGTTCAGCCGACCAGTGCACGCGAGATTTCTCCGCGCTCGCTTCACAAAACGACGTGAAATTTTATGGGCATGTTGGCAGAGGTTGCCCCTATGTTCTCGAAAAATTTCATGCGAGACGGAGCTCTGTGCATCTAGTTATGACGCACAGACTGCAGGGCGTGCACGGGACCATGCGTGGGATCTCGTACACGCGTGTCCGTGTCTGTGTCCGTTCGTATGCCGAGGTCGTGTCGATTTTCGATCCGTCTTCACGAAATTTGTTACGAATCATATAAGGAAGGATTTCGTGAAAACAGAATCGAAAAATAATACTTTTCAATTCTAAGTGACATTTTGTCAAACGCGTGCAACGTAAGACCGATACGTGTCCGATACCGCTATCAAACGAAACCAAAATCCTACGAAACTTCATACACAGATCAAGGGTGCCTATATGGATGCAATAATGAAGAAAATTCAGGAGAAACAAAGGTAGATCGAGATTTACCTATTGAGAGTCGGAATCTCAATAAAATGAATTCTCCGAGCGCTTTGTCGGCTGATTTCTTCTGAGCAAATGCCTCCTCCTCCTAGTTAGCAGTACTCCAGCAAGATCCTATACTTCCTACGAGCGAAACGGAATTCGTTTGGGGAGAAACGGACTCCGGATGAAAAAGTTGGGATTTTTGGAGAGTGGAGGCTAGGGTTTTTCTTAGAGGCTAATGTGTTTCTCTACACAATGAGGAAGGGGCTGCTATGGCCGGCCAGGGGTAGGGGTGTTAGGGTTAGGGTTTGCACATGGGCCTAGGCTCCCTAAGTTGCTAATAAAGCCCAAGTCAAAAAGTCTTTAAAAAGGGAAACTAGAAAATGACTTAAAATTCATTTAAATCATTCTAAAAATAACTAATAAATTCTAAATTAAATCTAAATGATGAAAGTTTATGTCTAACTATGGCATTAGGTTTCTAGTCATGGTTGGCTAAGGTCAAACCACTTATACTACCAAACACCAATTTAGCTACCAACCAAACCGCACAACAAGCAATTTAATTAATAAATTAATAAAATTCAAAGTAATGCAGAATGACTCAAATACCCTTAACCTAAAAATAGGTAATTAGCCAATCTAGTCACATGGTCGAGTCTCCTTGGTCATGGTTAGTCTCTAAGTCAACCAGTCTCTAGGGTTAAACTAGCAACAACCAAAATCACAATTCACCCGTCTAAATAATATAAAATAAATAAAGAAAATCACCAAAAATTATGATATGATTTAAATATTATTATTAAATGATAAAAATTACAAAAGTTTAAAATTACCCTCATTTCCAAAAAGTGGTGGTTACATATACGCACTCCACCGGCTGTACACCTTTCTCCTTGGTGTATGAATGTGAAGCTGTTCTACCATTAGAAATTCAAATCCCCTCCTTAAGGATTATAATTGCCAATGAGCTCACAACAAAAAACAATGATCGTCTTCGACTTCAGGAGCTTGAAGCGCTTGACGAAAAGCGGCTATTAGCTCAACAACATATTGAGCTATATCAAGCCCGTATCTCAAAAGGTTTCAATCGTAAAGTCAAAGTACGAGCATTCCAAAAAGGCGAATTAGTCCTTTCTGTCAGACGTCCTATGACTATGACACACATTGGCAAGAGCAAG
This sequence comes from Iris pallida, assembly GCA_029216955.1. Taxonomy (NCBI): domain Eukaryota; kingdom Viridiplantae; phylum Streptophyta; class Magnoliopsida; order Asparagales; family Iridaceae; genus Iris; species Iris pallida. The sequence continues at coordinate 1,146,180 of JANAVB010020997.1, read as the reverse complement.
TTCGAAACGAAATGGGAAGGTCCCTATGTTGTAAGCAAGGTTTTCTCAAACGAAGCTTATCAACTGATTGGGATGGACGGCTGAGTTGCTATGATGTCCATCAATGGCAAATTCTTTAAAAAAATATGTTTGAAGAATGTACAAAACATCTTCTGAGTATTGTACAAACCCCAAAACAACGAGTTATTATCTTTTATTCACTCTTCTGTAAATAAAACCTTAAATAATAAATCTTCAAAATTCTTAGTGGAGTATATACAGATCGTGTCACCTTATCACAAACCTTATCTTTTGGAACCCAGTTGTTTTAAAAGATATCCCATCTTTGAGTCCCAGTTGACTTGAAGATAATCAATAGATACATGAATTCACGTCCACATTTCCTCTGAATTCTATTATCTACATCAGCAACCTATTTCGTCTACATTACCTCTAATAAAGTCGTCTTTTGAAATGACAATATTATGAGAATTATATTCTGTCACGTCCACATTACCTCTGAACAGATATAATTAGTATTGTTATTTTCTAAGGAGATATGTCATGTCCGGTACCTTTGAACATATTTCCTATTCTTATCTATTACTCATATCTACTATAGATATATAATAAGTAATGGAACCACAAAAAGAGTATAACTTTTATTTCAATGTTGTTCAAAATGTCAAAAAGTACATCCTTTGAAAGATAAGAAAAAGACATGAACAACTTCATTGAGGAGGTTGGGTAATAAGATCAACAATCAGTCTCTTCAGATTCTCAGCTCTCTCTATTCTGGAGTCGAGTACCCTCTGCCTAGCTAGATTTCTTCTAGACTCTGGATCAAATGGTTGCAGCGAACCAGCCCGACGTTCCAGTTCTGCACCTTCAGTTTGGATAAGTGCATCCCGTTGCCTCCTCAGGTCATCTAGTTGGCTCGCAGCAATTTGATGTATTTCCAATACCTCCTCTTCACGTTGTCGAGCCGCTTTGAGTGCTTCTTGGAGTCCGGCCATTTCAATCTCTAAATCTTGAAGACGAGCTTGGTATTCAGAAGCTTCTTTCTCCTTCTCTACAGCTTCAATCTTATGAAGCTCAATAAAAGAATTTATCTCGACAATACGAGATTCCAACTCTGTAGAGCGCAGTGAGAAAGCTACCACAGAAGCTTCAAAATTAGCTTTTCCTATTGCAGCCTCATGAGCCATCGCTTTGCATTCAGCATCTACGAGCATTTGGATATTTCCTCTTATTAGATCTTTATAAGATTTGATGGATTCCTCAAGCTCATCCAAGATGTGTTCCAAATAGTTGACCCTGTCCAAATTGCCAATTTTGCAAAGATTAATTACCAAGTCTATGCAACAGACTCTAAATTTAAAGCAAGGTGTGCGAAGTCATAGGTTGCACGAGTCTCTAAAAAATATCCTAGGTTGCGCACAGTTCTATGTTGTGCGAGTCTACAGAGTGCGCTTAGTGAATTCAAGACAACATGAACTCAAATCAGAACTCAAGATAATATGAAATCAAGTTCTACATTGCGCAAGCTATCAAATTGCGCCTAGTGCAAATTCGAAGTGCGCATGTCCGAAGTGCGCGATCGCGCAAGTTCGAAATTTGCATAGCACAGTTTGTAAAAACAAACAGTGTGTTTTGATGCAACCAACACTCTAAAAAGAGGAGACGCAAGTGATGAAGTGAGTGCATACATTCTAAAAAGAGGAGGTGCACGTTACAGAGTGCGTAGGTCAATCAAATCTCTAAAAATAGATGATCGACTCCGGCATGATCGGCTATTGTTCACTGGCGCCTAAGAGATGGTCAATTTGCCCTCCGAAGATCACCTTCGAGTGGCGGGTTGTCTCTTTCAGCTCTTGATGATGGTGGCGCATAGCGAGGCGCCCTCATCGGTGATGTGTGCAACGAAGGTCCGGCGGGGGCCTTGCCCTTGTCAGCAATAGATTTTCTTGGCGCCATTTGATGGTTGGAGAAGCTCGGGAAGAAAAAGACAAGAGAGTGAAGAGAAAATAACTTTCTAGTAAAAGTGCATTTTTCTCTCTCATCATAGATATTTATAGCCCAAAGTAATTACTCGACTGTTGTGTAACTTGCGCTCAGAAATCGGAGTCGGTTACACTGTTGACAGACGCAACTCATGTTGATCGTTTCTAATTCAAAATATTTTAAATTTTGAAATCTTTCAAACTTTGAAAACTTTGAAGGGGGTCTTGTAGAAGCTCAAAAATGAATAGGCGCCACTCATAAGAAGGCACCAGCATCAAGTGGTGCCTAGACGCTGACTTGCGCGAGGTTCAAGTTGATCCCACATCAAAGTGCGCGGGTCCCACATGGCAAGCTTTCTCGAGAAGCTGTAACGGTTGCCATCATTACTGACAGCACAATAGTCGAAGAATACCTCTTGGAATCCCGAGAAAAGCGACGCTCGAGAAGATTTTGTCATTATTAAATGCTGACAGCTAGCTCGCACAAACTATCGAAGGGCGCAAGAAATTTCCACAGCACAGAAGACATAGTGAGAGGCGCCAGTTATCAAGTTGCGTCGGCACCACCTGGCTAGTTGGCGCCACCTGATTAATTTTTTGTCCAGAAGATAGATGACGCAGCGCACATGCCACTAATTTCGAAGAACGTGTCCACTGTACTGTCCATGACCATGCGCATCTCACTAACATGATGCCACATGTCACCAGCAGTTAAAGTAACCATTCGCGCAACTGGATAGGAGGCGCGCAACACAGAGTGCACGCAACTCAGAAAATAGTTATTTCAGAACTCTATAAATAGAGTTTCAAATCAGTTCTAAAGGATGACTAATGATCATAATCTTCTGCTAAAGTGTTGTTGCATTCTCCAAAGGCTTGTGTCTTCAATATCACATCGTCCAAGGGATAAAGTGTTTGTCTTCTGATCAGATTCCTATAGTTGTACTTTCCCAGAAATTATTATACTCTTGTACTTTCTTTCTTTCTTAGTTTGTAGAAATCAACCTTTTGTTTTTGCAAACAACAAGTACCACAAAGGAAGCCAAACTGTGAACTAAAACCAACAATAACTAACATAGCAATAGATAGAGACAAAAATAAGTAAATGCGGATTAAGACCGTGCACTAACAATGCACTTATCCCTAGAATAGAAAAGACAATAAGCAAAGCAACATGGAGCATAAAGTAATAATATGTGGCATAATGTAAACTGTAGACATGTTAATTAAACACAAGCATGTGAACATGTGACATAAACTGAACAATATAAGAGAAATGGTGCATGTGAACATATAAGATAACTGGGACATGTGAGCATGTAAGATAACTAGAAAATGTGAGCATGTTAGATAACTGGGACAGATGAGCATGTTAGATAAATGGGACATGTGAATATGTTAGATAACTGGGACATGTGAGCATGTTAGATAACTGGAACATGTGAGCATGTTAGATATATAGAACGACAAATAATAAAATAACTTAGGAACTATTCCGGAACCCAAGTTACAACCCGTAAACCAAACAAGGACCGGGATTGTAACCCTTCTCTTGAACAGAACTTAGTTTCTAATTATTTATCGACAAAAGTAAAGCATAAATAACAATGTACTGAAATAAACATATACGGACAGTGCCTAGACAAAACTAGACTAGACTGGACTCCATACAACAATCACGGTCAAGCAATGAGTACGACTTTATACATTAGCTAACTAGGGTTATCACAATCCTAGTTACTAACAAGATGCAGTTGAGATATTCCCGCAGTCACAAGCCCTGCAGACTATCTAGGTTATCCAGGTGACGTTACTAGAGTTACAAGAGTTATTAGGTGACTTAGAGTGCAACACATGACAGTGTGCCGAAAATGCGCCCTACTCGACGACAGGCTACAAGTCCACTTGTGTGGCTGGGATAACGGGACCGCCTGTAACTGGAAAAACAATCTATATGAACTACTTGATCAATCTAGTCATTTAACCTAGTCAGATTCATTATGAATCCCTGACCGTAGTAACCAGGAATTTATGTTCTAGACATGATGCAAGACAAGACAGGTAGCTTGTACAATCACAATCAGGAAAATCAACCACGACGTCCAGACAAGAGTTATACTTAACAAGTCAGGATTAGTTGTCGCAACAGCAATCAAGATTTCACATGTCATGTTGGGTTTACTTGTCCTCTCAAGAGTACTTTTCAGGAGTGCACCTCGACGGGCCACTATAGAGAAAATAAGGAGTGTACCATGACAAGCCACTATCATGTAAGCAAGGAAAGACATGTACAAGAGTGCACCACGACGGGTCACTATCTAGTAAAAAAAGAAGGTATGTAACAAGAGTGCGCAACGACGGACCACAACAAAGAAGTTCTAGACATGGCATAGACTGTAAGTACAATAAATCTGCGAAGGCATGTCAATAAATATCATAGCATATAAGAAAAAAATCGAGAGGAAAGACATATCACAGCATGGGAGAAGGAACAAATAAAAGTAAGTACATGACATAGAATAGTAATTGAACATGTGTTAGTATCAAATGTATATAGGGTGTACAATTATTCTCTAACTATACAAGATCATCAAGATCAGATCATGTTTTTATGTTCAAGTCAAGTTCAATATTAACAAGTTATCAAGTCGGGTCGTCGCAAGTTAGGCCAAGTACAGAAAATATGCCAAGAAGATCAAAAACAATAATTGAAATTATCGGTTGAATATGAACTCTAATTAATGTAAAACAAGAACATTCTTAAAGCCAAGACAAAAATCTATAACTTTCATGTTTTAAGTTTTACAGGATTCTAGCTGCAAAATAGCTTAAACATGCAAAAACAGCTAAGTGCAGGAAAGCGTAGGTGCAGTGAAGTACAGGAAAGCACAGGTGTATTCTGTGCAAAAAAGTGCAGATGCAGTCTGTGCAGGAAAGTGCATGTGCAGTCTGTGTTGGAAAGCGCAGGTGCAGTCTGCGCAGGAAAGCACATATGCAGTCTGTGCAGGAAAGCGCAGGTACAGTTTGTGCAGGAAAGCAAAGGTGGAGTCTGCGCAGGAAAGCGTAGGTGCAGTCTGTGCAAAAAAGTACAGGTGTAGTCAGTGTTGAAAAGCGCAGGTGCTTTTTGTGCAGAAAAGTACAGGTGCAGTCTGTACAGAAAAGCACAGGTGCAGACTGTGTAGGAAGGTGCGCAGTCTGTATAGTTTGTGCTGGAAGGTACGTAGACTGTGCAGTCTGTGCTGGAAGGTGCGCAGGTACAGTCTGTGCAGGAAGGTGCGCAGGCTGTGCAGTCTGTGCTGGAAGGTGCGTAGTCTGTGCAGTCTGTGCTGGAAGATGTGCAAGCTACAGGAAGGTGCGCAGGCTGTGTAGGAAGGTGCAGGCTATGCGCAAGTGCGTAGGTGCAGGCTGTTCATCTTCCCCAAATCAGCACCGAAGTGCATAGGGAACCCATGAACTCAAGGAATGCCATAACTTCCTCAAAATAAGTCAAAATCAAGCGGTTCAAAAGTCAGAATTGGGTAGAATGAAATTCCTCACAACATAGGACCATAAGATTTTAGAAATAACAAACTTTTAGAGATCAAAACCAAGAAAAACCGAGAAAACTACAAATTAGATCTACAAAAATGTAAACATCAAACCCAAAAACTCCAAGTCTAAATAGTCTTAGAATCATGAAAGGATGATAATAGAATAAACAAAAATGGTAAAAAAAAATATTGTTCAAGATTTGGCAAGATGTACTTGCCTAGGTTGGTGGAGGAGTAAATGAAGAAAAATATGAAAAAATAAATGAAAAGTAATAAAGAGAGAGAAATTGGTTTATATACCAACTCTTTCATCTCAACCCACCAAATCAAACCAAGCCAAGCCAAGCCAAGCCAAGTTGAACCAAGGTGAACCAAACCAAACTAAACCTTGTCAGGATTAAACAAAGACAAGGTTAAGCAAGACAAGTCAAAACACGGATCACCAGACAAATGTCAAAATTTCGTACATGTATACTGAAAATACGTATAACGGAAAATGGGAGTAACATGTATGCCATCGGTATACATTGTTATACTGGCGGTATGCCGATCAAGGAGAAAATCTACAAGTTAAAAAAACCTTTAAAGCATTCCGAAAACCAAGAAAATATAAAATATAGCACAAAAATACGTATCCATATATAAATACCAATACTGTAAGACGAGTCTCACAACTCTCACATCCTTAGAAAAATTTTGTCTTAAGAATTTCCTAAAGCTAGTCAAGCATGATAACCAAAACAAAATCTCAAGAAAATACAACTATCTCAATAAAACTAGGCATGCCATATAAGTAAATGAAGGCAACAGTAATATAAGTAAATGCGTAAGCAATAACACAACCAAAATCAAGAAGGGCTGGAGGCATATGAATAAATATGTCTCCTGAGTCAGTTAAGTAGGGACCTGCCCTAGCTGGCCTACGTTGACTCCCAAAATAGATAGGGGTCAAATCTCAAAGTAAGTTGGTACCAATGACTTAGTCTAAGACATGACTCTACCTAGGATGTATCTTTGTAGTCGAGACACGTGATAGATATCATGTATCTCAAGATATAAAGACAGAAGAGTAGGACGAGAAGCTCTCATCCACTCACCGAATAAGTCAAGCCGACCGTTGTACACTAATATCGGTAGAATACAAGGCCGCCGACAAAAACTCAAGATACACTGCCACTACTTGGCCTGCTACTGAAGGATAAATCAAAAGGACATAACTAAAAGAAGACCATAAAGATGGTACCTGAGACTCCCTAGGTACTACCCTTATGCCGATACTAGAGATGCCCCTGAGATTGCGCATACAACTGTGCTCTACGCTGCCTGACCCTCTTAGCTCGCGATGGCGGAGGATACTATGCCAATGGCTGAACACTAGTATTGGTCCTCACTGTTCATCTGCTGCAAGGGGTGATAACTGATGCGACTGAAAGGACTGAAGTGGTACATGTAGTGCCCCGTCCCTACATCGTGTCCCGTTTCCGTCCATGGGGTACGCGAGAAAGGAACACTGTTGCTACCGATTCGGTCGGGACCGATAGATCAGAATCGGCTGAGTCGATCGAACGGGAACGGTTGAATTAAGATCCATTCCACGTTATGGAATGGTTTCTTCAGAAACAAGTCCCCTATTCAGCGGGTTGCGCCTCGAGGACTGGCTCTGCGGCTGAGTCGGAAGAGACCTCCCGTTGCTCTGGTTTTCATGCCGCACTTGATTTAGCTTTTGGCTTTGGTTTTCGTGAATGCGTTTTTCGTGAATATTTTTTATGGGTTTCGTGACGCATTTTCGAGCTTCGCATTTGTAGAAGCATAAAAAAGAGGAGAAAAATGATCCATGCGGCCAAGGAGCCACATGCGGCTAAAGAGTCCCAAACACAGAGTGGACTCCATGCGGCCAGCAGAGGGAAGCCACGTAGAACGGCTGTACCCAGCGTCATTCAAACGTAATTAATGTTCTGACGGCCGACAATTAATGCTCTGACGGATGACAGCTGACAGTTAACAGCCCTGACGAAAAGTAGTCATAATGACTGACGTAAAAGCACTATCTTCCTAGGGAATTAGGGAAAATACTCACAGCTTTGAGGTAAGTTTATGCGGCCAGTCTAAACGAGTTCATGCGGCCAGCGCAGAGAAACCTATGCGGTTCAATCATGAAGGCCCCCATGCGGCTCGGTCATGAACATATTCATGTGGCTCGGTTATGACAACCTTCATGCGATTCGAGTATAGAGACTATTCATGCGGCTCGGTCATGAAATCTTTCATACGGCTCGGTCATGACGACCTTCATGCGGCCCAAATACGAACGCCCCTCATGCGGCGAACGCTCCTCATGCGGCTCAACAACGATGACAGGACACGTGTCCTAAAGATAATCAAATTTTCAGATCCCGATAATTTGAGACACGTGGCAACAGAATGAATTAAATTGATTCATTTAGATTTGTGGATATCAGCGAATCATCATAATAGAGATTTATTGCAATCAACATTAATTACTGACATGATTGGGCATAATCCTCATCAATGGCCCAGATCCTTCATGCTCAAGATTAATGGCCCAGATTGATCATTTACCAGGCTGCCGCCACTTTGAGAATGGGCAATTATTGCAAACCCTAATGATGCCCCCCCCTTATTATAAATAGCAAGGTGCTATTCCCTCGCAAAAGGACGCTCCCCCAATAATTAGAGAAAAAAATACATAAAGATCAATCCAGAGAGAGAGAAGCCAGAAGAGCAATACGAGGAGAGCAAGACGAATATTTCTTCGTCAACGCCAAGCATCTCGTTACAGGAGCCAAGACTACGTCCGATCGTCCAAGGAGTAAGGCAGAGCTACCGTCGCTTTTCCGAGCCTCTATCGTCACCCCCCAGAATCAAAAATAAACAATTGTACTTAGATTGTTGCACCTAGGTTTTCGTCCCTAGGCTTTCTTTGTACAAGCGAGTTTGTAACGTGAAGTAAAAGTCCAGTCCTCCCATAAAACTGTTCTGCTCTTTTATATTTCATGGCAAATACGATGGCGACTCTGCTGGGGACAAACTTCTCCATGACTGAGGAGTTAGTGACGCAGTCGGATGCAGCCAAGCTTGGCTCCACGCAACAGAAGATGGTCGCCCGGTTCGACTAACAGGCGTTCGAAGAAATGTTGTCCGATAAGAGCGCTGGCCCGGTCCAGAAGCGAGCCCGCACAAAGAAGGCCCGCAAGGAATGGAGACCCCGATCCTTCGTTCCTACTGAAGCTCTTGCAGAGATACCCTCTGTTGCTCAAGACGGCGAGAAAGACTCTCCTGCGGCCCCACTTCAGACCGTAGACAACTCTGTTGTCCCCAAGTCCGGCAGAAGAAAATACTATGATGCTGGACTTGCAGGGACAAAGAGGAACTCTATGCGATCCGAGCCACATAAGGGTGCTAGCCGCATGAAAAAAGCTCATGCGGCTACATCCGCCAGCCGCATGAAGAAAGCTCATACGACCACATCTGTCAGCCGCATAGCTTATGCGGCTACAGTTGCCAATCGCATGGATGAAAATTATGCGGCTACCATAGTCAATCGCTTGCAGAAAACTCATGCGGCCACAATTGCCAACCGCATGCGGCCAGCCTGCACGGTCGTGACTCCTAGTCGTACAAGAACAGCTCATCCGACAGCTAAAGACAGCCGCATGCAGACAGCCTGCACGGTTTCCGATCCTAGCCGCATAGCGACTGTTCCACGCTTCTCTCGATCGGTCTTCGACCGTCTCTCATGCGGTCCTGAACCTGATGGTTCTCTAGATGATAAGCCAGACTCTGTGGTATCCAACTTGGACTCTTCCTATTACGCACCCATAAGTGCTAAAAGGAAGAAGTCTAGGGCAGCGCGGGCTCACCAAGCCCAGTCAGCTGCCCCAACCTCCGACTATCGGAGCGTCCCGCTGATTATCACGCGGGCCTCTAATAGAAAGTTGTATAAGGCTATTCGTACCCTGCCCCCTGCGGCCAATGGGCAGGATAGTCATCAAGTATCTCCCAATAACGAGCGAAGGCAAGTATGCGAGCTACCTTCGAATCAGGGAACAGGCGGGAGGCCTACACACTCGCGTGCCCGGAATTCCTGAGCCAGCAAAGCAAGTGACTTGTGTGAGGCCATCCTCCACAAACGCAAGAAAAGAGAAGATGCATCAGGGTATAAAGAGTCCTCCCACGGACGTCACTACACCCAAGTCATCGTCAACTGCTGCTGCAATAGCACGACGATGCAAGAAGACCGGCAGTTTGTCTTTCAAAGACTGCAACAGCCATCTTCAGAAGACGAGGCACTATCCGTCGTCTCCTGCAACTCTGCTCGGAAAGTCCCCGCTGATGGAAGGGGGAAGAAGACGAATGTTCCCAGCCCGAATGTAAAACCCCTAAAATTCTACTATTTTTTTAATTTTTTTATTATTAAATATGGTGCCGATTTAAAATTTTGTATTGTACGTAACATAATCGTATTTTACGTCGCGCACGAAATTTTATTTTGCTCGACGAGCGCGAATATGTGCGAGCGTACATATTTTAGAAAAATATTTTATTTATTATTTTATAGTTTCAAAATAATATATGCAATAATTATTTTACTGTCATTACCAAGTTGTTATTTTATTTACTGAAAGCCTTCATTTATGCAATTATTAAGAATAATTAATATTTTTATTGAATACTAGAAAAACATAATTATGAAAATATTATTTGTGTATACATATATATTTGTAATTATTTATTGGTTTATTTTAAATATTATGTAATTTTCGAAATTATTATTAATAGTATTTTTGGAAAAATATATTTGGAAGATATTGTGGCCATTTAAATCTTGATTTGGTTTTTGGATTTATTTAAATAGTTAAATAATTGAAATTTGATTTATTGATTTGATTTTTAAACTAATGGAATTAAATTAGATTTAATTCGATTTGAATTTGAATTGATTTGGTTGATTTTAAATTAATACATGAATTATCTATTTTGGGGAATTTAAATCCTAATCCATATCTAATTGGGAATTCCCACATCCTATAAATAGGCAGGTACTCCTCCAATTCATTATTTACTCCACAAAATTTTCTACCACTACAACAATGTCGTGCATCGTGTCTGTGTTCATCCAAATTCTTATTCCATAATTTTTTACATATACAGCTTCATCTCTTCCGTGTCGGACACCCCCAACAATTCAAATACCTAATCCCTAACCCTATCCTAACCTTGTTGACACCAGCCCCGGTCAAGCCTTCACCATATCTTTCGCCCCCACCACGTCCGCAAACACCTCCCCGACAACCATCACTGTCGTCAACCGTCCCCGACCAACCTGTCTTCCCCGTACCCCATCCAACGCCGTCGTCCCAAACCCAGCAAAACTACCACCCGCACACCGTGGCTACCATCACCGACCCCGTTTGGCCACTCCAGCCGACCTCCCGATGCCGTACACCACATCCACCAACGGCAACATCCATCAACACCACCTCCTGGCACAAAAACTTAGACTACCACCACCGGCGTTCCCGACAACCCGTCCCCAATTACACCACCACCATCATCATCACACCGGTCACCTAAACTCCGACCTTCACCGCCCAGCAAATCCCACCAGCCACACACAGAAAAAGGAAGAAAAACCCCAAATTAAAACCAAGACCCAGACTCACCTCCACGGCGAACCGTCGTCCGCCACCCACGCTCGGCTCCGGCCGAGCGAGCTTTCCCTCCGTCCCACGCCCTTTGGACCGCCGCGGCCGAGCCGTCGCCACCAGCCACTGCGACCGACCCCCGCTCCCGACCTTCGCGCCCCACCGCCGGAGACGAACCTAATCGCGCCGCCGAACCCCCGTCCCGTCGACTCTCCTTCGACTTCTCCTCCGCCGTGCGTCCGCCGCGTGCGCCTTCGCCATCCTCCGCCCACCACAGCCTCTCCGCCTTTCTGTCCTTCCTTCCTCCCTCCGAAAACCCTCAGCTCCCACCGTCGCCGACCGACCCAGCATCCAGCCTCTCACCGCCTTCTCCGACTAGATCCACCTCCGGATCTCCCCGCACGACCCCAGTTCTCCGCCCGACCTCCGCGGACCACCGCTCCGCCGCCGTCACCCGCCGTTCCTCGCCGAGCCCCTCACCATACCCTCTCCTCTCTCGCCTCTCTGTTCTTTCTCCTCCTCCATTGTTTTTTTTCACCACCTCCTTCTCTCGAAAGGAGACGAGCAAACAGTAAAGGTTACTGTTATGTGATATTTTTGTATAAATTATTTTCATTATTTTTTTTATCATTATTATTATTATTATTCTGATTATTATTCTGATTATTATTATTATTATTATTATTATTATTATTATATTATTATTATTATTATTATCATTATTATTATTAATAATATTATCATTGCTATTTTTAATATGTAATCTTATTGTTTACTTTTATTATAGTGTTGTTTTTATGAAAACTAGTTATATATAGGATTCATACGGTGGTTAATAATAATAATGATTATTATCATTTTTTGTGAAATTATTATTAGTATTTTGGTTTTAATAGTATTAGTGTGATTGCTAACACTATTATTATTTTTGAAGAGGCATATATATACATATAGTATAAAATGTTTATAAAGATTTCTTGGTTTTCAAAATAGTCAATAGAAAAGCATAGCTTTTTACCAAAATTTTACAAAATATGGGTTAGTCTTGACTAGTTTTATTATTTTGTTTCCTTATAGTATTTTTATAGAGATTTCAAACTAAAATACTGCTTTGGCAAACTTAGAATTTTTGTCGAAAACGGTTTTCTTGACTTTTAAGTATTTTTGTATCTCCTAAAAATATTTTGACTTATGAAAACTAGTTTTAGGAAATTATAAATATTTTCTAAAAACTCGTATATATAAATATTTATTTATCCATTATTTCTTTGATTTTTCTCATGTCCGTATCCAAGCTCTATTGTTCCTATTCCTTCGTCTGTCCGAGACTACATCATATCGACCTTAACTAATTTGACCCTTTTGGACCCAATGGAACTGTTCGTGCCACCATCAGAGGTCACCTTGTGTAGTTGTTGCACCGAAGTCGCAGTTCGTGCCACCGTGATTATCGCAGCACACCAGGCGTATTACCAGGCAAGACACCTTGCCATTTGCTGTTTAATTATTTTAGCTCATATTTCATGCATGTTCATTATTTTCTTTATGCAAAATAAACTGTGATACATGGCATAACTGTTAGAACTTACTGTTCATTTATTTTTCCTGCTATGTATTATTTTTTTCTCACATTAAACCTAGATTTAAGGGACCACCTTGTGTATTGCATTCATTGGCCTTGACACGTTGTAACACGAAGTTGTGTGTCGCATGTAGAACACGAAAGTACGTGATTGGCTGGCCACCAGTACGTACAAGCCGTGCGATAGGAATAACCGCTAATAAAGGTTGCATGTTAGTTTGACTTAGCGGTTATAGTGGTTTATGTTGTGGATACAACATAGTAGGCATTGGGCGGGGAGGACAATTCCTTAGCGTATGGGCTTCGATGCACTTTCCCTTTTGTAACCCGTGAGCTCCGCCGGAGACGCGGGTCAGATTACCCATGATTACTGACGGCCACTGACGATTCTGCGGAACGTCATGCTCTTACTGCTGGGGCCTCTGGTGCCCAAGGGGGGACTACGCCGATCCTATTTAGCCAGGGCCCATGCGTAGGAAGGATTGTTCTTAACTACATTTCACTTAGAACGGTAGGCTACCCTATCCGTTAGGTACGGGTACTTTTGGTTTGGGTACTTGTATCTGACCGTGGCTTGGAACAATAACTTGTCGCGGATTAGTTCGTCACATCTTGTCCTTGTTTGGTTGTAGGTGTGACTTACTACTTCGATGAGAAGGTATTGAACCTTGTTGGGGTCCGGATACCATATTGGATTCATAGCATGGGAAGATACGTTACCGTGAATTAGTTTACCATCTCCTGTCCTTGTTTGGTTGGGAGGATGGTACGCTCGTTCAGTAGGTGCGTATTGGAACATGTTATAATTCGATTTACTTATTTATTTGAGCAATATTTATTCAGTTTATATGGCATGATATTATGTGTCTTGTTACGTCCCTCTGAGGATCTGGTTTTCTTGCCAGGTGTGTGCTATTATCTTTCGCAGGTGCTTTAGCTCTAGCCGTAATCTTTGCTATTTCCTCGAGGATGATTGCACTTGGATCGTCTTCGCTTCGTTCGCCACTCATTTCATTTTCTATGTACTTTTCTTTATTTTGTTGGTAGTAGATTTGTCTCCGCCCAACATATTGTATCAAGACAAATCTTTCTCATTATATGACATCTTTATTTCATTTATATTTGTGTGGATGAGATTAGTTATGGTTCTACTGCATTTTACAGCTTATGTATTATACGAGGCTTCCATATATTGGAGTATACTTCGTATGAATACAGCTGGCATGTCTACGTTCCTAGTCCTACGTATTTTGGGACTGGGACGTTACACCGAAGATCTCAACCGCTGCGACCAAAAGACTATCGTCTAAGCGGGTGCCCACCACCGGAGTCTTCCAAGGTACTCGCTCTAAGACGAAATCTGCTACAATGGGAGATTTGTCGTCCATAATGCAGGGGGTTGCTGGGGCTGGGGGTAGCACCCCTTCGAGCCTCCACAGCAACCCAATGTTCCAAGAAAACGAGCCAGGGGAGACAACTCTCCCATCAGATACAGCAAACCTTGACGTCCCTGACGACGTCCACAATTCCCATGACGAGGCAAACTCGGAGGATGGGGGTACCGTTCCTTCCGAATCTGAGTCAGAAGGGAATATACCCACGTACCCCGATGATTTCTCGCCACAGGGATACGATTCAGAGGGCACTTCCTCCACCGCTCCGTCTATCTCTCCTCATGTGAAGACGGTATTCATGACAGACAGCAACCAAGGTGGTTCCAGTGATCGCCAGCGCATCGACAGCCTCGAGGCTATATCGCTTGCTTTGATCAAGTCCGTGGATGAGATTAAAGCGGCCCTTCCAACTCTGCAAGGAGGGACACCTGGCCAAACAAGCGCGGGTCCCGCGGTCAATACGGACTCGAATTCGGCGGTGCCAAACCCAGACAACAATCCTCCGGAAACAACGGCCCCCACTGCCGTGGACGAAGCACGCGAAGCGATAAGAGAGGTCCAGGAGCTCCGAGCCATGTTCAACGCTCGAGAAAACTCTCAAGACCTCAGAATACGACAACCGTACCCTGCTGCATGGAGGGATTTTCCATTCCCACCAAGATATAAGCCGTTCAATATCAATCCTTATGATGGCAAGACCTCGGCAAGTCGGTACATCACTTACTTCGAAGTCACCACCGACCATCTGCCCCATGACGATGCCATTATCACACGGCTATTCATCGGGGCATTGGAGGGAGTCGCTTTCGATTGGTATCGCAAACTACCGGACAACTGCATCCACTCCTTCGCCGGCTTCAAGCACATATTCTTGGAGAGATTCTACGAAGTAGGGCAGGACATCACCATGTCCACCCTCATGGACGTCGTCCAAGGGGAGAAAGAGCTGACAAGGAACTACATCGAGCGGTTCCGCCAAACCGCCATGAAGCTGCCCTCTGGAAATCCAGATTCCTCCTTAATTGAAATTTGCCAAAAAAGATTGCTCCCAACAATCAGTCTCTGGATGGGCGAAAGTCAATTCAAGGATTGGAAGACATTCATCATCAGCGCCACAAGCGCCGAAGAACGATTGAAGAAAGCTCGCCAACAGGGATTGCACATCTCGGACGGAGAGAACAAGGGCAAGCGTCCCAACAACGATAATGGGGGTAGCCCCTCCAATAATCGGGACAGCTGGGGAAAGCAGGCTATGGTGACCGACACGGCCCAGAAACCTGAGCCAAAGCCGGCAGACAAGCAATGGCCGCAAATCACTTACTCCTTCGAAGACGGTCACGTCAAGCCCATCTTGGACATGCTCATACAAGGGGACAGAATTCAGCTTCCTCCACCAAGACGGGAACCGCGGCCGACAGAGATGGAGAACCCAAAATACTGCCATTATCATCGCTACGTCCATCATGCTACACACGACTGCTACCAGCTGAAACGGTATATCCAAAACCTCATCGATTTGAACGCTTTGGCCATCGATTTCGAAGAGGTAACGGTGGCAGCCAATATGGTGTCGGTACAATTCGGCAGCTTTCCTCCGACGAAAACTCAAGACGGGGTGGTCCCCATCCCTTTGGCGACAATGGAGATTACTAATCTTCTACCTCCCCGAGATCAGGCTGCTGGTTTGGTACCCCTCACCACATCATGAAAGGAGGTCATGTGGATCCATCCATACTTGGTATCGGAAGTGACTCGGCCCATATCGTCTTCTATCTGCAAGAAAAAGAATGAAAAAATCAGATCCTGCCGCACAATCTCGACAGACATCGAAGAAGCTACAGCCGTCGTCACGCGATCTGGGGCGCAATCCCAACCTGTAGCCGACAACCCGGCTGAAGATCACCAGCCCGCCACAACCGACGCTCCGAGACCGGCTCAGCCTTCGACGACCGACAAGCCTAGGCCGAAGGAGACTCGCTTCGACAAATTCCTCTGAAAAGAGGCAGCCCAAGGGCTAGAAAGGCCCTACAACTTCGACATCTTGGCACAATTGGCCAACACACCGGCCAAGTTGTCATTATACGAGCTCCTGAGACTCTCCAAGGATGTTCGTGCGGCTTTGAGCGATGCACTCCAAAACGCCGACGCATACCTGGCTCAAGTTAACCTCACGGGAGAAAACCTGCCTGCAGATCTCCAAGACAGCGCCTACACAGGAGCAATGCCCAACATCGTCTTCACTCCGCAGGACATGCTCATCAAAACTAATCTGCACGATCGCCAACTATACTACACTGGATACATCGGCGACGTAAAGGTGGACCGGATGTACATTGATCCTGGCTCTTCCATAAGCATTATTCCGAAGGCTCTGCTACATCATCTCTGCATCCCGATGCATCGCCTGACGCCTACAAACACCGCCATCAGCGGTTTCAATTCGGGCAGGAGCTACCCTATTGGAAAGATTCGTCTTAAGTGTCAAATTGGCGACCTCCAATCAAAAGTCACCTGCTACGTTATCGATGCAGACACTTCTTACAACATCCTCTTGGGGCGCCCATGGATACACGATTATATGATCGTGCCTTCCACGCTGCACCAATGCTTCAAATATGTCGACAAGCACGGCTTCGTAAGGACGGAGTTTGCTGATATCGATCCCTTCAAAGGGGTCGAATCTTACTACTCAGACTCCTGGCTCTACGAAAAATCGAAGAAGCATCTTGGCGAAGGAGATGTACAAGCAAGTACCGAGATAGCCACAGGATCAGAAGAGCCTCTGACGATCCACCTCCAAGCTCGCAAGCCGGGCAGGTCTGCACCCCTTACTGCCACTCTGCGTAAGGACGCAATCAGCCTCTCGGCACAAGAAGAGCAGATGATAATCCGGCTGCCAAGGTCTGGCCAAGTGCCAAGATCCACAACGAGGCCACTAACAATCAGACTGCCAAGAGTCGCCAGCCCCAAATGGAGAAGCTCAATCCCTCCGACAAACCACTGACAATACGCCTTCCCAAGAAGGGTCGTCACCCCGATGCGAGGTCTGACACTTCTAGTGAACCAGCCACTCCTTGCCCCACATCGAGTACCAAACTGGGAGTCGCTAGTCTGCCAATAACTCTACGCTCAACTCCATCAACTGAACGGCTGACGATCAAGCTCCCTAGGTCGTCCTCTCAGTCTTCATTCACGCAGGGGTAGCCGAAGAGGAACCGGAGCTAGCCAAGTATGTGGCTGCCCACACTGATGTTCCCTCCGTAGATGATGTAATTCCCCTAGAAAAGATACCTTACTTCATCAATAAAGGGCTATCTTTGAACTACCTCGAGCTTAATAAGCTTTGTATAATGTACTCTATGGAACACGGTATAGGCACTCACCTACACACACAGGTGACAAATGTCTACACCACAATCCAGCTTACTCCAGCAGAAGACGCTTACCGAATAATCGAGGGAGGGGACCATCCAATCATCTTCGGCCGGAAGGACGATTCGCATCCCTTCACCATAGAAGAAGTCGACCTTGGATCGGATGCCGGGAGACTACCTCTGTATCTTTATAGCCCCCAATCTAAGTATCTCATGCAGAAACAGGGGGATGACCTGGAAACGACACCAGGTTTGAACTACGGTACTGGACGACGACTACCTTTGAAGCCCCCGATCCCGTCTGGCAAACCACGGGACTACTATAGCAAGACTCGATGTGGATTAGGGTATGTAACACCCACGACAACCCCTGAAAGTTCAGATGAAGAATGTGACTGGCATTCACATTCGACCGGGTCACCAACTTCTGATTCAGATACCAGAATCGGAGACGTATTCAGACAAGTCCTGTCAATCAACATGGCATTCGCCGACGCTTATGAAGAGGATGAAGACATTCCGGAAATTCTCGAGCTAGAGCCGTGGGCCCAACAGCTAGATGAACAATAGAAAAAGCGTTTCGAGCAAAGAGAACCTCCCACTGAGGATGAGGTCATACAAGTTAATCTTGGTGATGAAGCCTCCCCGAAACCGATCTTCATCAGCCAGAGTCTGACAGATGAAGAGCGAGAGTCGTTGCTCCAACTCGTCAAAGAGTATATCGATGTGTTCGCCTGGAGCTATGAAGATATGCCAGGATTGGACCCCGAGATCGCACTCCATAAACTCAATATTCGTCCGGATGCAAAACCTGTCAAGCAACAGCAACGACGGTTTCGCCCCGATGGACGGTTTCACCCCGATGTCATGAATGCTATTGAAGCCGAGGTCAACAAACTGATAGCCAGCGGCTTCATTCGTAAAGAACAGCATCCAGACTGGGTAGCCAACATCGTACCAGTTCTCAAAAAGAACGGAAAGATCCGAATATGCATTGACTTCCGGAATCTGAATGAGGCATACCCTAAAGATGAATTTCCTCTTCCTATCACAGATATTATGATCGACAACACCTACGGCTTCGAACGTATGTCCTTCATGGATGGCTTCTCAGGATACAACCAGATCAAGATGTTCCCTGACGACGAGAAACACACATCATTCCAAGCACCAATTGGTACATATTGCTACACCGTTATGCCTTTCGGTTTAAGGAATGCTGGCGCTACTTACCAGAGAGCTATGAGCATCATCTTTAGAGACCACTTGCGCAAGACAGTGGAATGCTACGTCGACGACATTGCCGTCAAAAGTCGTTCGAAGGAAGATCATCTGCAAGATCTTAGGACAGTGTTTGACCTAATACGAGCACACAACTTAAAGATGAACCCTACAAAATCATTCTTGGGTGTCTCCAGCGGGAAATTCCTGGGTTTCGTCATCACTTCTCAGGGCATCCACATCGACCCTGAGAAAATAAAGACAATTATGGAGATGGGTCCCCCGAGAAATCTCTGCGAACTCCGAGGCCTCCAAGGCAGGCTAACGTACATCAGGAGATTCATCTCTAATCTCTCCGGACGATGTCAACCATTCACCCATCTCATGAAGAAGGGAGTCTCTTTCGTATGGGATGAGGAATGCCAGTATGCTTTCGACAGTATCAAAGAATATTTGTCGAATCCTCCAGTACTGGTAGCTTATGTGGCTGGGAAGCCATTCCTGCTCTATGTGCGAGCGATGGAGCATTCTCTTGGTGCCCTGTTGGCACAGAACAATGATGCGGGCCACGAACAAGCTATATACTACGTCAGTCAGAAGATGATTGGGCTAGAATACCGATATACGGCCGTAGAGAAGGAATGTCTTGCTCTCGTGTTCGCAATCCAGAAGACGCGACACTACGTCACGGGACAAACCATCCACGTGATATCGTGGATCAACCCCCTCAGGGTCCTCATAACCAAACCTGGGGCACTCAGCTCTCGCCTTGCTACCTGGGCGATATTACTATCACCATACCATATGATCTTCGTCCCGCAAAAGGCTGTTAAAGGCCAGGCTCTGGCAGACTTTCTAGCAGCACACCCAGGTTCAGAGATGACTAGGATATATGAAGAAATACCGAACGAGGTCACCAGTTCAAATGCAGTCTTCCATGATGCCGTCTGGCGATTGTTCTTCGACGGCGCTTCAAGAACCGGACCCAAAGGCAATATCATCGCTGGAGTTGGAGTGGTGCTGATTTCTCCCTCCGGCTTGGTGATCAATCGGGCCTACTCACTCACAGAGCCCTGTTCAAATAATGTGGCCGAGTATAATGCCTTGGTTATTGGCCTCCGACTCGCAAAGGAGCTGGGGGTAGAGTATCTTGAAGCATACGGCAACTCACAGTTAATCGTCAATCAGATTCGGGGGTCGTACGAGGTCCGCCACGAAGACATGATCCCGTATCATCGAATAGCAATCGACATCATCTCGTCTCTGGGAGGATTCTTCATAGAACATGTTCCCAGACTCCAGAACATTGAGGCTGATGCCCTAGCTGGTTTGGCCGCTTCCCTAGCTGTGCCAAATTATGCTCGTCATCAGGTCGACAAAATAGGACGTGAACTGGTCTGTCCTAAGGATAACGTTCGATGCATTGAAAGCTACTCTGCCCTTTCAGTCGACAAAGCACCAGACTGGAGACAGCCGTTCATCGACTTCGTAGTTTACGACATCCTGCCAGAGAATTCGAAGGAAGCTACTTCTATCAGAAGGCGTTCTCTCAGATTTTTCTATGATACGGAGACGAAAATACTGTATCGCCGATCCTATGATAGGTTGCTGCTTTGGTGTCTATCAAATACAGAAGCCAAGGAAGCCGTGCGCGAGGCCCATGATGGTGTCTGCGAAGCCCATCAACCTGGCCCGAAACTGCAAGAGCGCCTTCGCCGAATGGGCTATTACTGGCCCACGATGGTTACAGACGCAATAGATTATGCATGAAAGTGCAAAGCCTGCCAAATCTATGCCGACTTCATCCACCAGCCATCTGAATTCCTACATCCGACTGTGGCCTCCTGGCCATTCGAAGCATGGGGTATGGACATCGTCGGCCCAATTACCTCACCTTCGTCCAGAGGACACCGATTCATACTCGCAATCACCGATTACTTCTCCAAATGGACGGAAGCCATCCCATTGGCAGAGGTGAAAACTTCAAACGTGATCAGCTTTCTTAAGCATCATGTCATCTACCGCTTTGGAGTGCCCCGAAGAATCATCCACGACAATGGGCCACAGTTCGCAAGCCACGTATTTTATCGGTTCTGCAACAAGCACCGAATTCAGACCATTGCTTCGACACCCTACAACCCAGCAGCCAACGGGTTAGCAGAAGCATTCAACAAAACCATAATCAA
This sequence comes from Iris pallida, assembly GCA_029216955.1. Taxonomy (NCBI): domain Eukaryota; kingdom Viridiplantae; phylum Streptophyta; class Magnoliopsida; order Asparagales; family Iridaceae; genus Iris; species Iris pallida. The sequence continues at coordinate 1,125,245 of JANAVB010020997.1, read as the reverse complement.
GCTACTCAAGAAATTCGCGTCCTCTAACAAGCGCGACTGGAACGAGAAGCTCGGCGAATGCTTATGGGCATATCGTACCATATTTCGAACAGCCACCGAGAATACACCATTTTCCCTGGTTGTAACACCCAGTTTTCCAGATGAGGGTAATTTTAAAATTTTGTAATTATAACTATTATTATTGATATTTAATTCATATTATGATTTTTAGTGATTTTTTTTTATAAATTTTAAACTATTTTAAAAATGGTTTAAGTCATGACTTGTGAATTTGATGTGCTGCTAGTGAAACTTGAGAGACTGCATGACCTAGAGCCTAACCATGTCATTAGCATGATTAATTATCATTTTTAGCCTAGGGGTATTTTGGTCATTTTGACTTAATTGAATTATTTGGTGATTTGTTGAATTGGTGAATTCTAGTTTGACTTTGACTTGTTGAGACCTAGTGGACTAGCATAGAACCTAACCCTAGCCATGGTGACCCTAGTCTAGGTTGAGTTAACCTATTTTAGTCATTAGAGAATAGGTTTAGAATGAGGAGATTTGGTTTAGTGAATTTAAGTCATGGCTTATGACTAAATGGTTTAATTGATCATGACTTAAGCCCATGGGCCTTTTAGTAAACCCTAACCCTAATTAATGAACCTATGAGCAGCCACATAGGGATTCCCACCCTATTTAAACACTTGTTCATTAGGGCTTGCCTCTTTTTATCATTCCTACACTTGGAAAAAAGAAAGGTAAGTTTTCCCCTTCCAAAAAAATCCTATTTTATTCATTTGATCTCCTTTTTCATCCTAGTCTTTTGCATTGGGTTCTAAATTGAGTTTATGGACTGTTGGTGGAGAGCCATTTCAGTTTTGGATCCATTTGGAGCTTTTGGCCATCAAGAAGGACACCTCCCCATTTGGAGCTTTCTAGCAATTTTGCACCTATAGGTAAAACTCCTCAAATTGATCTAAATTTCTGTTTTTTTTGCATTTAGGGTTAGATCTAGGAGTCCCCTAGGTGTCCTTGAAATTTGGGTAAATTTCGTGTCCGTTTGGTGTCTGTATCGGACACGTGTCGTATGGTATGTTAGGTGTTCGACGAAATGCCTCAATGGATTGAATGTTAATGTTTTTCAAAATAAATTATATATTTGGATAGATCTTGATGTGTACATTAATTTTGTTGAGCACTGAGTTGGTTTTGTGCCATTTTTGTGTCCAAATCGGACACGCACCGCACGCACGGGACACAGCACAGGCCTCGTGCAGTCCCCTGCTGCCCGAGTGTCCTACAGGACACGACACGGATTTTCATAGAATAATTTTTTGTGGACACGTGTGTGCAATTACTGACACCACCCACATAAAATTTTATGAGTCCTCGTCGACTGTGTGCGAAGATATCGAGGCTGCACTGATTTTACACTGTCACTGCACGCACGAAAATCTCTCTCTGATACGGCTTTAAAACACAGACACAACAAAACTTGGCCAGGACTCAGGCACCTAGGAACATGCCCCTATATCCCACGTGTCACCTTGCAAGAACACGGCTCGTCTCGAGCACTGAGTCGTGTCCAATCGGACACGACATGGCTGCACGAGCCCGCCTGTGCACACAGTCTGGCACGCCCTGTTTTGCACGATCTGGAAACTTCGTGTCCATTGTTTGGACACAGGAACACCCCCAGTTGACACATACACGTGTGTCTAACTTCGGGGTGTGACTGGAATGGAAATTTTATGGTTTTCGAATGTCAAATTAGCGTTCGAACCAGCACTGATACTGTGTTATCAGGGTATTCAGAATTCTTGATGAGTTTGAATGAAATGTTGAGTTTCAAATGATAATTTGATATTGTTTAAACTTGTGTTTATGTGAATCTTGGGATATTGATTGGGTTAACTGAAATTAATGTATTCACTGATTTCAAATCATCACATACACACACTGTTAGTTGACACCCTAACCTGTGAACTTAGGACAAATTTCTGAAACTGAGATTTAGGGTTATTTCCTATGCTCTCTACCTCAAACACACTGATTAGCTGACACCTAGAACCTGTGACACATGACACATTAGACTGTAAATCAACTCACACTCTTGTTTTCAGGATACACGCATACACACACTGTTTTAACCTGTCTGCCATGTTCCTGAGAACACTCAACCCCCTCACCCTCATAGACACCATCACATGACACCACATTGATTGGGTTGGTTGTTGAATCATTTGATTTGGGTTTATGAGGATATATGTAATACTTGTATATATATATAGGTGGTATGTTGAGTTGGATACCTGAGTTAGGATTGAATATGTGAATGACTGAGTTTTAATTTCTTAATATTGAATGTTTCCCTGAGATTTGAAATGAATTGCAAAGTTTGATTTGAACTTGGTATTGGATTTTGGTTGGTATGGAAGTTGGAACTTAGTATGTTAACTGTGCACTGTCATTTTCCTATCATTTACACCATGTTCACTCACACACACATGATACATTCCTGCTCACATCACCCACACACATTACTTGTTTCTCCCTTCACTATGCACACAACATTTCCTTCACTGTTGCAAACCTGAGAGCAATGTCCTTTACCTTGTTGTCAACACACACACATCACTGATTAAGATTTTGATAGGATTAGGACTTTGGGATTTCAACTGTGATGGTAAGTAGACTGGTCTATAGGACTGTTTTTATGTTTTGTGTTCAATTCTCTATAGTTAGATGTTAGTAGATATTAGTTAAGTTATGTTGATGTTGTGTTGATATGGAGAATGGTGAGAGTGTGAGAGATGGAAGGTTGGGAGGGGGAAAAACTGTTGATGCAGGCAACAGTGGCTTAGCAGCAGCTTGCCTGCCATGGGTAGCATTGCATAGCAGCAGTAGGCATGCCCTGCCTTGGCTTGCAAATGCTTGGCAGCAGCAGTGTGGCCTTGGTTTGGCCAGGCTTTGCGTTGCATTTTCAGAGCATCAGCATGCATGATTGCAGCTGCCTGGGCATACAGAGCAGTGGATAGCTTGGGCCATTTGGCCATGCTCTGATGTGGGTACCTGAACACATTGTTCAGACCACTATTCCTTTTCCAGGCTAATAGGAGTCTTGAACTCAAGTTAGGATTACTTGGTGATATGTTGTTCAGTCTTGGAAGTTGTTACCTACAACTTTGGTCCAGTCTTAAATATTGTTCCGCCACTGTTTTGTTTATCTTGCATATAGATGGCCAATTCAGTGTTTAACCTGTAAAGGAATACCTGAACTTGAGCCATAACTAATTATAGGATGGTCCTATCCTAGGGTTTTAATCTCCTGTAATTCATTTGTGAAGCTCCCAATCACTGTATATCAACATTCTACCTTGCATGATCATGCTCAGTTCTCCACTTGGAATGGCTCATGTTACCTCATTGCTTAAGTTCACTTATATGATGTTCAGCCCATATGCATGTTCCTCACTATTCCCCTATTCACCCACACACTATATCACATAATACACTCTAGTGCCAGTTGACACTTTACACTACACATTATATTAGATTTTCTTCTTGAGATTTCTATCACACACACATGTACACAAACATCCTCACATGTAACCTTCCCCTATCACCCTAGGTATATATATGTGTATATATATATATGTAGCCTATATGTGCATATGTGTGTTATTATATAAAATTAGATTAATATTAATGTGTGAAAGTGTGTAATGAGCTATGTAATTAACCTAGGCATATAGCCTATGGCTCATAAACCTGTGTTTATGGCTTGAATGCCAGTGTAGGAGTGTGGTTGGCCTGTATAGCCTAAAAATTGGGTGTGCTTGCTAGAATAGGCTGGTTAGGCCTAGTGGGACTTGTTTGGCTTAGGCTCGACCCAATTGACCTAGTTTGACCTAGACTGTTGACCAGGTTTGACTTAGAGTTGACTTTGACCTAGATTGGTCTAGAAATTATGTAGATTGCATCATAGACTTCATTTGTCTTATTTTAAGCATATTATAACCTGTACTGCTCTATTTAGGACATTGTGACTCTGGTGCAGATATCTGACATTACACTACTCTTTTCAGAGTATCAGGCGAGTACATTCTCTGATAGTTCTCTCATTTATTTGCTAGTTACTGTATTTCAGTTCTATTTAGTTTTATGTGATTCTCTGATACCATACGTATGGATATTTCTGGATTCATGTATGCGACACACTCACCATGTTATCTGGCCTCTATTACTGGAATCACTGGAATCATTCTGGAATAATTATATTTTGGCTGGACTCATCTCGATTCTCGTATCGAATTCTGGATTCATTTGTTTACGGGGCGGGGAAATATAGAGTAAGATATGTAGACATACCCCAAATCTGGAATCTCCAACTGGAATCTACTGGAAGCATAGCCATCTCTCGCCTGATCAGTGAGAGGTGTGCCTGATTACCCACAGCCGTTTACATGTCGATCTCGGTATTTTAAAACACACTATTAGATTAGCTGGACTCACCTGGATTCTTGATCACTACCTAGAATCATCTGGTACTGGATTCATCTTGTATTAGATTCATCCCGTACTGGATTTATAGCAGTCTATACTTGTTTTACATTTACTGCCTGGACTTATCATGTTACCTTAGTTCAGCTAGATTTATTTACAGTCGTCATTGCCATCATTTTTCTCTTATTTAGTTACTTTACTTTCCTTGTATATTACTGTTTCTCTATACCATCACCTGTATGTAACTGCCATATTCATCAATAAAACTGTTTATAACTGCTTTATAGTTCCCTGTCATTTACTTGGGTTTTCTTGATGAGTTGTACTCGTTCCTGTCCTGACTGGACCTGTTGAAAATTTTACAGATGATTTCCCTGAGGACTCATGCCCTATATTTTACTGAGGAGATGGCTTAGCTACCTATGGCCCCGACACTCAGGAGTGATCGGGAGTTTAGTTAGTCTGTCCTGTTTTAGTTTTTCCTGTTTAGATCTGGAGTTGTATATAGAGATTTGAGACTTGAGTTGTATTTGAGATCGTTGAGTTTGTTGTTATTTTATTAGTAGTTTTGTTGTCTTCAATTTCTTAGTTATATTCGGTGTTATCTTATCGTGCTTAGACTGTGATTGAGTTACACCATATCTTATACTTGTCCTCCGTTCGGAGTTGATCATGATGAGTACACTATATACTGCATGAGTTAATGGTTAGTTAGAGACTTAGAACAGCGTTCTACCGCCGACACTACGGCGTAGGCTGGGCGCTGTTACGTACTCGTACCCGCACAGTGGGTACGGGTCGTGACACGTTTTTAGTGGTGGCCCATGCAGGTCAAGAGTCGCATTAGTGCGATATCGTGGTAGTACGGCGACTTAGTTGTACTACCGCGAGCCTGCGATAGGATTGAGGGATAGGCTTAAACGGAGAGGCGCTCAATCACAGTTAGGAAAAATTCTGCTTCAATTCATGCCATCTACATATCTTACTGATTGTCTTCTTTGAAATAAACTGTCCTCCATTGATTTTATCGATTCCTGCTCAGTATTGACTTCCTTTTCGATCTGTCTTCAGGATGGTGGAGACACGATCACATCGCTCTGGTACAGTAGCCGCTGCAGAGGGGTCTGCCACCTCTCACCTTCAGCAGCCAGGCCCTGGTACCGTAGCCCAGTCATGCCAGCTGGGGTGGATGTTTCAGCAGCTTTCGGAGATCCATCAGCTGGGGTGGGTGTTCCATCAGCTGGGAGGCAGAGTCCGGTGCTTCCCGAGATCCTTCCACCGCAGCAGCCTCCACATGCGGGGATGGTAGATGCTGCTCATCTATTTTCTTTCGTGGAGAGGATTCTGGCGTCTCACCAGCAGCAGCAGCAGCAGACTGCCGATTATCGTCAGGGGATTGACGAGGCCCATCAGCTGGTTCGTGCTACAGTAGAGATAGTGACTGCTCAGGGGGAGCAGCAGCAGCAGCCTCGTCGGAAGGAAAAGGATATACAAGACTTCCAGAAGATGCACCCCAGAGAGTTCCTGGGCACGGAGGGCATTCATTACGCAGATGACTGGATCGAGCATATCGAGGAGATATTCAGGCTAGCAGAGATACCAGATCGACTCCATATCGAGGCGGCGGGCAGTCAGATGCATGACTTAGCCCGTGCGTGGTACCAGACAGATCCCAGGGTGGGAGTTGAGGGCCAGACTTGGGCCCAGTTCAAGGAACTGTTCAAGGAGCAGTTCTTTCCTGATGTGGCCTTGGGAGGCATAGAGGCACAGTTTGAGGGTCTGGTTCAGGGAAACCAGACGGTAGCTGAGTACGCCGGGGAGTTTTGTCGATTGTCCCGGTTCATAGATGACTTTACCGAGAAGACGAAGGCGAGGAAGTTTCGTCGAGGCTTGATTCGAGAGGTTCGGTCGCTGACTAAGAGCGACCGGAACGCTACATTTGCGGAGATATTTTCTGGGGCTATGGCAGCGGAGGACGACCTAGGGTTGAAGTTGAGGAAGGGTCGTGACTTCCAGAGTGGTAGTAGCAGCGGAGGCCAGGCCAAGAGGCCTCATGTTCAGATTCAGCAGACCTATGCACCAGTGATGGTTCAGCAGGTGCAGCATCAGCATCGGGGTCAGGACCCGAAGACGATCAGTTATTCCTACTGCAGGAAGTTGGGACACACCAGGGAGCAGTGTAGGAAGAGGCTGAAGGTTTGCTATTCCTGTGGGTCTGAAGACCACCAGAAGATAGACTGTTCCTTTGCACCTCCTCTTGAAGGAGCTAGGCCACCTGTAGCTCAGCACCAGAGGGGTGGAGCTTTTACGATGGCGGTCGAGGAGACCGACGTTGCAGGTGATGGGTTAGCAGGTTTGTCCTTCTCATTCTTCTTCCCACTTTCCTGTGTGATTCCATTAGTACCTGTCAGAATATTGTTTTGATTGCTAGATAGTGTAGCTACCCCGTTCGAGACTGTGAAATCACAACCAGTAGGATTGTGTTGCTTCGACCTTGATTGCTGGGGGTTTGACCTAGGACGGGTGCGATCATTTTAATTTCGAGGACGAAATTTTTCTAAGGTGGGTAGGATTATAACACCCAGTTTTCCAGATGAGCGTAATTTTGAAATTTTGTAATTATAACTATTATTATTGATATTTAATTCACATTATGATTTTTAGTGATTTTTTTTAATAAATTTTAAACTATTTTAAAAATGGTTTAAGTCATGACTTGTGATTTTGATGTGCTGCTAGTGAAACCTGAGAGACTGCATGACCTAGAGCCTAACCATGTCATTAGCATGATTAATTATCATTTTTAGCCTAGGGGTATTTTGGTCAGTTTGACCTAGATTCATGTAGAATGTATTGTAGTGCTTTATATTACCCTTCTGGACATGTTGTGACTTGTGTTGTTCTAATTAGGAGCCAGACACCTCTTCTCGGACAGTATCTTTACCTTGGATATTCAGATATCAGGCGAGTACATTCTCTGATCATTTTATATCATGTTTAGGATTATATTTCCTTCTTTAGACTATCTTACTTGATGCTGCCACGTTGGTAACACGGATTGGTACTATATGGATCCCTTCATGAGATGTTATCCCTCTCGGGAGCATCAGATACTTTTGTCATGTGTGTTTCACTTACATCACGTATCTCATGCTTCTATTATCATGAATCTTCAGGAATCAGCTAGTGACTCATGTACCCTCATGATCACCGAGCCTTCACGAATCAATTCATGAATCACCCTTTATGGGCAACGTAGTATAATCATGAATCTTAACGTAACTTGATTGGATCCTTGTGTATTGATTGGAGATGGGGGAGTATAAATGAACATGTGAATAATTCCAAGTAGTGTAATCATGAATCAATTCCAAGTAGTGTAATCATGAATCAGTCCCATGCCATTCACATGTTTATCCTGTACTCTGAATCACTAGCACTGTCTCTCTCTATATATCATAGATATTTACTTACAGTCTCTCTTTTACATTATGCTATTTCTTCAGATCCTGTATTTTATTCTCTAGCATGATTATATTTCCTTTCCTGTTATGACTTGTTGAGATATAGTGTGCTCGCTCATGTCCTGACTGGACCTGTTGATAAATTTAACAGATAGCCTGGAGGTTGCCTGCTAGCCTAGAGAAGACAGTAGAGGTTGCATAGATAGCTAGGGTTCTTGCTTATAGTTTATTTTCAGTCATCTTGAGTTGTATTTATGGATTACTGTATTTGAGTTTTGTGATGTATCCTGAGTTTGTATCTTAGACACTTAGACTTCTATCTGTTGTATCTCTTTTCGATTTCATGTTTTATCTATCTTCCTTTATGCTCTACCTTAGATGTGATTGAGTTTACATTCTTCTATGTCACCCCCATTCGGGGAGTATAAACTGTTTAGTCTTATACTGTTATATGCATTGAGACCTAGGACAGCGTTCTACCGTCGACACTACGGCGTAGGCTGGGCGTTGTTACGTTCTCGTGCCCTAACTCTAGGGTGCGGGTCGTGACATTAAAATCCCAACTCTCGGAGACATCCAGCACTCGCGAGTTTTTTATGACCAATGCATCCCCAAAGAGGAAGATCGGCCTCAGATACTTCCCATTTGGCTCCCCGGAGCTCATCATGTCACTGAGGAATTGGAAAGATTGAACCCGGATAACATTCAGTCGCTCCAAAGGCTCATTAACAAGGAGCTGCTCTGACACTTGACGAACTAAATCGTCCCGTCGCACATCCGAGGCAAGTTGATTAGAGCCAACCAAAAGTTTCCCCGCAGGATTTACTGGCAGATTCACTGAAGATAGACGAAAGAAACAAGATTAGAAGATAGTCAAACAAGAAACATTTGAAAGATTATTTGAGTCTGTGCGGCCCGGGTCGTCATAGCCTTATGCGGCTCAGAACCAGATGAGTCTATGCGGTTCGGTTCATCATAGCCCTATGCGGCTCCGAGTCAGACGAGTCCTTACAAATCAAAGTTCAGATTGGGCCTATGCGGTTCAAGGTCCACATGAACTCAACCGACAAACCTAGGTACTGATGCGGCTCAGATTCAGGTGAGACTATGCGGTTCAAAGTCCACGCAGACTCATGCGGCCCTGAACAGATAGACTCATGCGGCTACAAACATATGAGCTTATGCGGTTCAAAAAGCGAACTACGCTCATGCGGCCCAATTCGAAAATATATATGCGGCTCAGATCGAGTATGACAAGCCCATGCGGCCCCTGGGCGAAGTGCTTATGCGGTCATATCGACGAACTTTGTACATGTGGCTTGTGCATAAATTATGTAGCAGAGCCATGGCAGTTAGGGTTCTAAGGCAATGTCCTTACCAGCAATAGGTGGATGAACGTTGGGATGGACAGAGTGAACAGCGGCCGGCGGAGGAGTGGCCACGTTCGTCGCCGCAGTCGCTGCAGAGGCGACCGCCTTGTCCTTCGCAGCCTTCGACGCAGCAGCCTTCTTGGGAGCCATGGGTGCTTGGGAGAGAAAGGAGTTAGAAAGATCGAAGAGAGAAAAGAAGACTCCCCAGAACGAAAGTGTTCCTATTTATTGACAAGGAAGGAACGCCTCGATCTGCGTACAATATGATGGCCGACTCTTCGGTTATCAAGGCAAAACGGCCTAATAATAGCCTGACTCTTGGGATCCTGGCCCAAAAAAGCGGCTCTTAAAATCTGATAGCAAATCAAGAGCATTAAATGCAGAAGATTTACAAAAAGATTTGCACACTTGGCAGGAATACGTGGCAAGAAGCTCATGCGGCCAAAATAACCCATGCGGCTCAGGTAATCATGCGGTTGAAGTAATCATACAGTTGGTCAAATCCATGCGGCTAGGACGGAATACATCCATACGGCTCTGGCATAATCATGCTTCTTATTCAAAGTATTTCAATTTTGCAAATTGAAAACTTTGAAGGGGGTCTTGTAGAAGCATAAAAAAGAGAAAAAAAACGAACCATGTGGCCAAGGAGCCACATGCGGCTAAAGAGTCCCATGCGGCTCAAACACAGAGTGGACTCCATGCGGCCAGCAGAGGAAAGCCACGTAGAACGGCTGTACCCAGTGTCATTCAAACGCAATTAATGTTCTGACGGCCGACAATTAATGCTCTGACGGCTGACAGCTGACAGTTGACAGCCCTGACGAAAAGTAGTCATAATGACTGACGTAAAAGCACTATCTTCCTAGGGAATTGGGGAAAATACTCACAGCTTCGAGGCAAGTTTATGCGGCCAGTCTAAACAAGTTCATGCGGCCAGCGCAGAGAAACCTATGCAGTTCAATCATGAAGACCCCCATGCGGCTCGGTCATGAACATATTCATGCGGCTCGGTCATGACAACCTTCATGCGGTTCGAGTATAGAGACTATTCATGCGACTCGGTCATGAAATCTTTCATACGGCTCGGTCATGACGACCTTCATACGGCCCAAATACGAACTCCCCTCATGCGGCGAACGCTCCTCATGCGGCTCAACAACGATGACGGGACACGTGTCCTAAAGATAATCAAATTTTGGGTCAGATCCCGATAATTTGAGACACGTGGCAACAGAATGAATTAAATTGATTCATTTAGATTTGTGGATATCAGCGAATCATCATGATGGGGATTTATTGCAATCAAAATTAATTGCTGACATGATTGGGCATAATCCTCATCAATGGCCCATATCCTTCATGCTCAAGATTAATGGCCCAGATTGATCATTTACCAGGCCGCCGCCACTTTGAGAATGGACAATTATTGCAAACCCTAATGATTCCCCCCATTATTATAAATAGCAAGGTGCCATTCCCTTGCAAAAGGACGCTCCCCCAATAATCAGAGAAAAAAATACACAGAGATCAATCCAGAGAGAGAAGCCAGAAGAGCAATACGAGGAGAGCAAGAAGAACATTTTTTCGTCAACGCCAAGCACCTCGTTACAGGAGCCAAGGCTACGTCCGATCGTCCAAGGAGTAAGGCAGAGCTGCCGTCGCTTTCCCGAGCCTCTATCGTCACCCCCAGAATCAAAAATAAATAATTGTACTTAGATTGATGTACCTAGGTTTTCGTCCCTAGGCTTTCTTTGTACAAGCGAGTTTGTAACGTGAAGTAAAAGTCCAGTCCTGCCATAAAACTGTTCTGCTCTTTTATATTTCATGGCAAACAGCATTCATATAGAATATCCTTGAATTATACAGTATTCTAATCAGTTGCTTATGTGATTGCAGGTGATCGCATAGGCGACGTCAGCATAGCCAACCGGTTGCTCGCTTGAAGCAAGTCTAAGGCGAGTGGCTGACCTCCTTTGCCTCGTCCCTCTACTTCAAAACTCAATATGTGAAGTAAAATAAATGCTTGTCATAATAGCGTAGAATCCAAGAAATCGTAGCACGATTCTTCATGAAATACTTGCTATCAAACTGCCGATTTTGAAAATGGAGAACATGTTCTTTATGCAAATCCATGTAGCCTATGCAAAACAATGAATGAATCGATTAACGTTTATTGCAACGATACGGCTAAGTAAGCAAAACGGTCATTGGACAACTTGTCGACAAGGTGTAGTTTCCTCGAACGGTTGCCTAGGCCAAGGGACCGATTCGGTCCGGGAGAACGAGTTTATAGTAAGCGCCAGCCCTTCATCGGTGCGAGTTAGGCGGGAACTTTCGCACAGGGCACGCTACCCGACGCAAAAGGGTCGCCGTCTAACCCAGCTATAGTCCGCGATGGCTTGACATTGCCAGTGGCCTTCACACCCCTTTTTACTGCTTAACAAATGCACGGGACACGGGATGAATATGATAGTTGCTTAATGTTATACAATTTCATATGCTTGCCTCACAACACGTTAACATGCAAATCGAGCAGGATGGTTAGAAAGATCATTGAAATAGCTAGCTAACATGTTTACGAAACTTCTTGAATCAAATGCAGAGCTTGGATTGTAAGTAGCCATTCGCCAGTACATGTGTTTGTGCTGATCCTCGCTCTTTACAGGTCCCGCGAACCAGGAAGGATACGCCAACTAGCTCGGCGATGTTCGTGACTTTTGAAGCTTCAGCCGTGCGTCGAAGACTTTCTCTGCGACTCCACTCTTGAAGGCTCTCGACAGTCCAAGAAAGATGACTCAGCGTCCCTCCCATCCAGGTCACTGGAGTACTTTGTTGTATATAGAAAGATGTGTGCAATGTATGGAACAGCTATCTCATCGGCACTCTTTTGTAATCGAGTCATGTTGTAGCCAGTACGGCAATGAGTCTTGTATCGGAGTCTGTAAAAGATGTTCATTATCAATAAAAATCAAGTTTTCTTTACTTATTGTGTGAATCAATTTGTCTACGTACTCTCTTAGATTACGTGTCTCAGATTACCTTATGATTATGCCTTGTGCGATCGTAAATTAGGTTCGCACGGCATCACGCCCGGGGGACGACTATCGATTCGACGGAATCGGGACGTGACATAATGGTATCAGAGCACGGCTTTACGTCCTTGGCCTCCAATGTCGAGTTCTAGTCTCCAACCGTTGACCTCGTGTCGATGAGAACGCTGTACCCAGGACATTTTCTGAAACTAATGAGAGTTGTCTTTCTTTTCCCTGTAGTTATGTGAGCTCAGGCGGAAGACGAGACAAGCGCTTCCAGCGGCTCGAGTGCTTCCAGACCCGAGCATTCCGTCAACCCAACGGGAATGACGCCTATCGCAGCCGGACCTTCCGGCGACCCGATGCAACATATGCTACAGATGCTTGAAATACAACAACGTCAAAACGAGCTCCATCGTTAGCAAGCGGAGATTCGTCAGACCCAATTTGACAATCGGTTAGAGGCTCAATTCAAGCTGCAGTAGCAGCAGCTGAATACCCTCCAGCAAATCGTACAATCTGTCATGGGCAACAACAACAATTCCACGATGATACCTGCCGTGACCCAGCCTGCGGTTTGATCCAACGAAGCTGAACCAGAGGCGCCCATGCTCTCACCTGCGGCACCGAGAAGTTCTAACTTCGACGTGTCAAAATTCACTAAAAGCTGTCGCACTTCCTTCAACGGTACAGAAGATCCCTCGGTGGCGATCGATTGGCTAGAGGAGCTGGAAGATAAGTTCGAGCTTCTGGGTGTCGAGGACTCAAAGAAAGTCGTGTGTGCTCAACTTCTACTTCGAATGAACGCACACGATTGGTGGGCTGTGCAGAAGCGGGCTATTCGACGTGAAGACAAGACGACGACAATCTCATGGGCGATATTCAAAAAGGCGTTCGAGACTGAATATCTTTTTGCAGCCGTACGATAGGAAAAAGAAGACGAATTTATGCAGTTAAGACAAGGGAATATGACGGTACGACAATATGTGGCCAAATTCAACAAACTGGCCAAGTTTGCTGGAGACTTCCTACCTACCACTGCAAGTCGAGCTCGACGATTTGAAGTGGGTCTACGTTCCACTATCCGCGCTCACGTTTCGGTGGGTGAATACAAAACTGTGGGCGAGACACTCAACCACGACATCCATCTGAAGTCCGAGTATCCTCTTACTACTACCGGCGCTGTTCACTTTAATAACAAACGCCATAGTAATACGGGAGGCAACAACGCACATAAGCGTCAAAACCGCGGCAACAAAGGCGACCACCAGACGAAGGATCGAGTAGTCTGCACTTTCTGCCACAAAGAGGGGCACTTGATCAACGAGTGCCGATTGAAGAACGGTGCGTACCTCGGGTGCGGCAGAAAAGACCATATCTTACGCAACTATCCGGAGAAGTCAAACCAGCACCCCCAGCAATACTAACAAAACTGAGGCCAAGCACCTCGGGCTCCACCGACCGCACAACAGAATGGCCAAGACCGTCGGCCCAATGCTCAGGGCCGCGTCTACGCCATGACTCGAGACGAAGCGTTTGCATCTGATACAGTCGTGACAGGTATACTGCAATTCAATAATAAACCTGCTCGTGTATTGTTTGATTCAGGTGCCACGCATAGTTTCATATCGGCGGACTTTGCCGCCGAGCACAAATTTTCCTTGATACCACTGGACCTCGATCTCACTGTTAACGTACCGTCGGGCATGCCACTACTAGCAAATTTAGTCTGCGGAGACGGAATCATCTGTATAGGTGGTCAAAAGGTCAGTCTCGATGCGATAGTTCTTAATATTAAGGACTACGATAACATTCTGGGGATGGATTGGCTCCGTCCGTGCAACGCAACCATAGACTGCGCTGAAAAGAGGGTCACATTCTGTATACATGGAGTGCCTGAATTCTGCTACTCGTGTGGTGAGGCATCGCCGACCTGTATGGTGATCTCCGCAATATCTGCTCGACGGATGCTGCATTCCGGGTGCGAAGGCTATCTAGCTTCCATTCGAGACATGCGACAGGATGGTACAAATGCGGGTTAGACTGACGTTGTGGTAGAATTCCCCGATGTATTCCCGGACGAGCTGCCCGGCATGCCACCCGATCGAGAGATTTAGTTCACTATCGATACATTCCCCGACACTCGACCGATCTCGAAAGCCCCGTACAGAATGGCCCCTGCAGAGCTTAAAGAACTTAAGGTGCAGTTACAAGATTTGCTCGACAAGGGATTCATCCGACCCAGCGTCTCGCCCTGGGGAGCGCCCGTGCTGTTTGTCAAGAAGAAGGATGGCTCTATGCGTCTTTGTATCGACTACCGCGAGCTGAATAAAGCCACCGTCCAGAACAAATATCCCCTGCCTCGCATAGACGATCTGTTTGATCAGCTTCAAGGAGCCCCGGTGTTCTCTAAAATTGATCTGCGTTCGGGTTACCATCAACTCAAGATCAAGCCGGACGATTTGCCGAAGTCTGCCTTCCGCACTCGATACGGCCATTACGAGTTCCTGGTAATGTCGTTCGGCCTAACGAACGCCCCTGCTACTTTCATGGATTTAATGAATCGGGTGTTCCGACCATTCCTCGACAAGTTCATAGTAGTCTTCATCGACGACATACTCGTCTATTCGAAGAGCAAGCAGCAACACACTGAGCATCTACGGACCGTGCTTCAGACCCTTCAAGAGAAACAGTTGTATGCGAAGCGAAGCAAATGTGAATTTTGGCTTAGTAGCATCGCATTCCTCGGACACATTATTTCAGCTGAAGGCATTACGGTCGACCCAAAGAAAGTTGAAGCCGTCGTTGATTGGAAGCGGCCAACGTCCGTCAGCGAGATTCGAAGTTTCCTTGGCTTTGCGGGATACTATCGACGCTTCGTGAAAGACTTCGCAAAGATCACATCGCCCCTAACTCGCCTTACCCAGAAAGGAGTCGCATTTGACTGGTCAGACGACTGCGAAGCTTCATTCCAAGAATTAAAGCAACGGCTCGTCTCGGCCCCGATACTTGCACTTCCAGAAGGGACTGAGGGTTTCCAGATATTCAGCGACACGTCCGGTCAGGGCTTGGGGTGTGTGCTGATGCAGCGGAACATGGTGATATCTATTGCTTCCCGACAGCTAAAGCCGCACGAGAGGAATTATCCTACACACGACCTGGAGTTGGCGGCGATTGTGTTTGTGTTGAAATTGTGGCGTCACTACCTCTATGGCGTGGCGTGCATGATCTACACCGATCACAAGAGCCTCAAGTATCTATTCACGAAGAGGGAACTGAACTTGCGGCAGAGACGCTGGCTTGAACTGATCAAGGATTACGACTTGACTATCTACTATACACCGGGAAAAGAAAAGGTTGTGGCAGATGCTTTGGGTCGGAAGTACATAGCCTCGCTATCCATCGACCGCAGACTGCTACGCGACCTAAAACAGATGGGCATCGAACTCCGAGTCCGATTTCGGAATGTGCAGTTAGCAAAGTTGCAGTTAGAGTCGAGTTTGTAAGCAAGGATCAAGACCGCTCAGGAAGACGATCCATACCTGAAGAAGATACGAGAGCTAATCTTGACGGGTAGGACGACCAACTTTGCGGAAGACGAGACCGGCATGCTTCGATTGAGGGGTAGGCTATGCGTTCCGGATGATTCAGAACTTAGAAAGGAGATATTGTCGGAGGCGCACTACGCGAAGTACACCTTGCATCCCGACAGTACGAAGATGTACAAGGACCTCCGCACAAACTTCTGGTGGCACGGGATGAAAAGAGATGTGGCACTTTTCGTATCACAATGCATGGCATGTCAGCAGGTGAAAGCTGAGCACCAGAGACCGGGCGGGGAGATGCAGAATCTGGCAATTCCGGAATGGAAGTGGCAGCACGTGTGTATGGATTTTATTGTTGGTCTGCCGAAGACGTCGCAGGAAAATGATGCAATCTGGGTCATCGTCGATCGATTAACCAAGTCAGCGCACTTTATTGCCATCAAAGTTACTTGGAGCGTTGATCGCCTGACGCAGATATATCTTGATGAGATAATACGGCTGCACGGAGTTCCAGTATCCATCGTCTCTGATCGGGATTCACGGTTCATGTCGCGATTCTGGAGTAGCCTTCAGTCGGCGCTGGGTACCAAGTTGCAGTTCAGCTCAGCTTACCATCCTCAGACCGACGGCCAAACGGAGCGCGTCAATTAGATTCTCGAAGACATGCTACGACTCTACGCTATTGACTTCAAATCAAGCTGGGACAATCATCTATCTCTGGCCAAATTCGCATACAACAATAGCTATCAATCTAGCATTCAAATGGCATCGTTTGAAGCCTTGTACGGGCGCAAGTGCCGATCACCCATTTACTGGGACGAAGTCGGAGAGTGGCAGATTCTCGGTCCGGAACTGGTAAAACAGACCGTGCAGAAAATTCGGCTCATTCGGGAAAGACTAAAGACTGCGCAGAGTCGTCAGAAAAGCTATACGAACGTTCATCGTCGACCCCTCGAGTTTCAAGAAGGCGATCACGTATTTCTCAAGGTGTCGCCCATACGGGGAGTTACTCGGTTCGGTGCGAAAGGAAAGTTGAGCCCGAGATTCGTTGGGCCATTCGAAATACTCGAACGGGTCGCGCCAGTGTCCTACAAAATTGCCCTACCACCGGCGCTTGAAGGTGTACACGTCTTCCATGTCTCTCAACTGCGGAAGTACGTACACGACCCGAGCCATGTGGTAGATTTTGGCCAGCTGGAGCTAAAGTCCGACTTATCCTACGTTGAAGAGCCAGTTCAAATCTTAGAACGCAAGGATAAGATGCTGCGAAATCGAGCGATCCCTTTCGTCCGCGTCCTCTGGAGGAACCATTCGGTCGAAGAGTCGACATGGGAGCTTAAACGGGAAATGAAGGAGAAATTTCCTTTGTTGTTCTCGTAGAGGTAGGTTCTATCCTTAAAGTTTCGAGGACAAAACTTTTTATTAGTTGGTTATGGTGTAGTGCCCCGTCCCTACATCGTGCCCCGTTTCCGTCCACGGGGTGCGCGAGAAAGGAACACTGTTGTTATCGATTCGGTCGGGACCAATAGGTCGGAATCGGCCGAGTCGATCGAACAGGAACGATTGAATTAAGTTCCATTCCACGTTATGGAATGGCTTCTTCGGAACCAAGTCCCATATTCAGCGGGTTGCGCCTCGAGGATTGGCTCTGCAGCTGAGTTGGGAGAGACCTCCCGTTGCTCTGGTTTTCATGCTGCACTTGATTTGGCTTTTGGCTTTGTTTTTCGTGAATGTTTTCGATGGGTTTTTGTGACGCATTTTCGAGCTTCGCATTCATATCGATTATCCTTGAATTATACAGTGTTCTAATTAGTTGCTTATGCGATTGCAGGTGATCGCGTAGGCGACGTCAGCGCAGCCAACCGGTCGCTCGCTTGAAGCAAGTCTAAGGCGAGTGGCTGACCTCCTTTGCCTCGTCCCTCTACTTCAAAACTCAATATGTTAAGTAAAATAAATGCTTGTCATAATAGCGTAGAATCCAAGAAATCGTAGCATGATTCTTCACGAAACACTTGCTATCAAACTGTCGGTTTTGAAAATGGAAAACATGTTCTTTATGTAAATCCACGTAGCATATGCAAAGCAATGAGTGAATCGATTAACGTTTATCGCAACGATACGGCTAAGTAAGCAAATCGGTCATTGGACAACTTGTCGACAAGGTATAGTTTCCTCGAACGGTTGCCTAGGCCAAGGGACCGATTCGGCCCGGGAGGAACGAGTTTATAGTAAGCGCCAGCCCTTCATCGGTGCGAGTTAGGCGAAAACTTTTGTACAGGGCTCGCTACCCGACGCGAAAGGGTCGCCGTCTAACCCAGCTATAGTCCGCGATGGCTTGACATTGTCAGTGGCCTTCACACCCCTTTTCACTGCTTAACAAGTGCACGGGACACGGGATGAATATGATAGTTGCTTAATGTTATACAATTTCATATGCTTGCCTCACAACATGTTAACATGCAAATCGAGCAGGATGGTTAGAAAGATCATTGAAATATCTAGCTAACATGTTTACGAAACTTCTTGAATCAAATGCAGGGCTTGGATTGTAAGTAGCCATTCGCCAGTACATGTGTTTGTGCTGTTCCTCGCTCTTTGCAGGTCCCGCGACGAAGACTTTCTCTGCGACTCCACTCTTGAAGGCTCTCGACAGTTCAAGGAAGATGACTCAGCGTCCCTCCCATCCATGTCACTGGAGTACTTTGTTGTATATAGAGGGATGTGTGCAATGTATGGAACGGCTATCTCATCGGCACTCTTTTGTAATCGAGTCATGTTGTAGCCCGTACGGCAATGAGTCCTGTATCGGAGTCTGTAAAAGATGTTCATTATCAATAAAAATCAAGTTTCCTTTACTTATTGTGTGAATCAATTTGTCTGCGTACTCTCTTAGATCTCGTGTCTCGGATTACCTTATGATTATGCCTTGTGCGATCGCAAATTAGGTTCGCACGGCATCACGCCCGGGTGACGACTATCGATTCAACGTAATCGAGGCGTGACAGTACATCTGGTGTAGTTGGTCACCCTCGAGATGTCGGATAGGGGAAAGTGCTAGCTGAATGGTCCTCCGCTCCTCAGCGGAAGCATTGCCTATTGGCCACCCAATAAACTGATCTGAGATGTCCTATCTTGCCACAATAGGTATATGTTTCTTGTTCTGCCTGATACTGCTAGTTTCTCTACCTCTGAGCATGGGCCTGCATATACTGCTGAGGCCTCTCCTGCTGGAATGCATGGGACTATATCGATGAAGGCCTCTGAGCTTGCTTTTGTTGAACTGGTATTGGTACCCTGAACTGGGTAACTGTAGGCTGAAAGGATGAAGATCCAGCTGAACTCCTCCGGGGACAAATCTCTATCATGTGGTCTGGTGATCCGCATGACAAACATAGAAAGTTGGTACTTCGACATGTAAGATGAGTGTGCCCTCCCATTCCACAGAAGGAACATTCGACTGGTAACTCCTGGTGTTGGTATAGAGGTTTATATACTGGTACTTGTGAGGGATGTCGAGGTAGAAAGCTTGACATGGGTGCATGGAACCTCTTACGACCATCAGTTCTGGATGTAGTCCTCTTGGCTATATGCTCGTGCTCCTGTACTATCTTTACAGTAGGTCAGGCTCGATATGCTGACTGACTAGATGACTGGTACTGCCTGGCTCCAATCTGTACTCCTTCTGGCTGCAGGTCCTCGGCTTGAAATACCTCTGGTATTCCTTGCCCACTATGGTCTATCAACATCTGAATACTCTGCTGGAGAGCGAGATCTCATTATTGTTGTGACTCCATCATATCCTTCATGATCCCCATGAATGCATGTACATCGGGATGATCTGATACTACCTCTGCTCGGACTGTTGACTGTACTGGTGATACAGGATGCCCTGACTCTGGCGATGCCTCATCTGGATGATGATCTATCACTGGTACTGGCTCATGAAACTCTGGCTGAACTGGCAATACCGACTGTATACTTAAACCTAAAAGAGTTATGGTTCAAACTTGATAGCAGTCCTATTAAAGGACTAAAACTAATGAATAATGATGTAGGAGTGTTTTGGCTATGAAGAATTCATGACCAGTCCTTAGTTACAGGGGGTGTATCAATGCCTAAATTCTGAAGACTAACTAAACCTTGGGAAGTCTGTATTGTTCCTTGTCCTGTTAAGAACTGAGACATATAATTCCTAGTTAGGATTTGGTTTTCTATAACCTGGGAACTTATATCACAGGTTATGGATATTAAGGACTGGTACTGGACTGATATGTACAGTGCAATTGTTTGGGACTGTTTAACAACAGCCATATCCATACTGCTAGTTAAGATTCTTGACTGAATTTCATCAAGTATAGGAAATTACTTATCAGAACATTAACTGAAGGGAGGAGTCCTTAACTGAACATTGAGTTCTATAAATCCTAATGTCCTGTCCCATAGTAAAACCTGGTTATAGATTAGTTCCATGTCCTTCACTAAACAAGGGGGGTTCAACTAAACTAAGATTAACTAGGTTTAATGGTTAAAGGGGGTCACATGCTACTTGAAGTAGTACACTGTAACTGGGTGTAATATTTCATGATAATTTGTGTTAGGTTATTATGTAGCTAATAGGGAACTGAATTATATGATAGATTTAAGTAGGGGACTAATAGTGTATCTTAATTAATCATGATTAGAATTATTTTGATAACCAAATTAGATTTAGTCAGTTTATTAATTACTTGTAAAATCATTAAACAGGAGGATATCCAGCAGTCCATTCCACATGACTTGATCACTCTGAGCAAGGCAAGTATACTCCTCGGACTTGTTCATTTTCTCATATCTTGTATATTCATTCTTGTATCTCCTTGTCGACACGATATATCACGAGATTGTCTTGTATCATGTTCTTGAGTTTACTTGTGTCTGGGAGGAGAAATACTACAGGCGTGTGATCAAACCCGTGTTACTATTCATGTGAATAGCTTAGGCCCCGCATCGTGCACGCGGGACCGAAGCGTACCATTTCATTTTCATTGAATCTACCCAAGCCGATCACACACTCTGGATGTATTTCGATATGTTGCACATTTCAGGTTCAGGTTGTATTTCATGTTCAGGACTCATATCATGTTCCCTGTATTTACTTTCAGTTTTCATGTTCAGTTTTTATGTCTTATTCTCATTTCTCGTACTTGATATATATTTCATGTGTTCTTGTTCCTACCATGATGTTCATGTTCATTTTCTTGGATATACTTAGCTCCGCTCCTGACTAGGATATGTTGCAGGTAAGCTGGAGGCTATCTGTGATACTTACTACGGGCAGGAGCCTGGAGGCACCTATGAGCCAGTTGATGTTGCCCAGGACCTAGAGGCTGAGGAAGCCTAGTCTTTTCTTTTTAGCTTTATCTGGACTTCTATTAGAGACATCAGTATAGTTTACATTTGCTGGAATGTAATAACATTTAGACTTGTATTTGAGATTCTGGGATTCGATATATTAGATGTTGTAAT
This sequence comes from Iris pallida, assembly GCA_029216955.1. NCBI lineage: Eukaryota > Viridiplantae > Streptophyta > Magnoliopsida > Asparagales > Iridaceae > Iris > Iris pallida. The sequence goes on along the minus strand of JANAVB010020997.1, from coordinate 1,103,835 downwards.
TTACTTTCATTCTTATCTTGATTCATAGTTCTTCCTAGATATTGGTACAGCTTACTTCATCGTGTCTAACGACGAAGGCTGGGAGTGACCGACTCGTATCCGATTATTCGGGAGCGGGTCGTGACAGTATACTGTTACTTGTGAGGGGTGTCGAGGTAGAAAGCTTGACATGGGTGCATGGTACCTCTTACGACCATCAGTTCTGGATGTAGTCCTCTTGGTTATATGCTCGTGCTCCTGTACTGCCTTTACAGTAGGTCAGGCTCGATATGTTGACTAACTAGATGACTGGTACTGCCTGGCTCCAATCTGTACTCCTTGCAGGTCCTCGGCTTGAAATACCTCTGGTATTCCTTACCCACTATGGTCTATCAATATCTGAATACTCTGCTGGTGTAGTGCCCTGTCCCGCGAAGTCAATCGGAGGAATCGAAACGCCGACGGCGTTCGGACTTAGCCTTGTAATGGCTGCTCGAAGACATCGCTCGGTCAAGACGACCGCTCGCTCAAGTGGAGTAGTTTCGGTGAACTTGCCTCATCTTAGCCTTCACTTAACAATTCGTGTGTTTTCAACTTGCATAATAGGCTTGATAATAAAAGAGACGAATCCACATAGCTAAGAGAATAATCTCGACGTGTCGAAATGTGTTAGAACATGGAAAAAGGTCCCACGGTTTGCTTAGAAGTCAGCTCAGTGTGCTTTGAAAATGACACTCGGTCCTTCGTCCCGTGGCTTGGGAGAAGGAAAGTTGGTATTTGTCACAAACTATGAGTTAGCCTAAGTTATAGGCGTCGCCCGCGTATATGCTCGATAAAGCATGCACGTTTCCTCGAAGCAAGGCTCGACGTAGCCTTGATCGTCCCACGAGCTAAGTTGTATCGCACGACTTATGGCATGAGTTAGGTACCCAAAGAATTTGGTTGTTCAAGTTGAGCGTACGCACGATCCCACGGTTCTATGGCTGCATATAGCCATTCGTTCCCACGGTATTAAGGCTCGTCACGTTAATGGGAGTCTCGCGTTCCTATCCACATTAAGAAGTTCGAGGCGGTCCCTCGGTTGGGAGTCTCGCGTTCCTATCCACGTTAAGATGTTCGAGGCGGTCCCTCGGTTGGGAGTCTCGCGTTCCTATCCACGTTAAGAAGTTCGAGGCGGTCCCTCGGTGGGGAGTCTCGCGTTCCTATCCACGTTAAGATGTTCGAGGCGGTCCCTCGGTTGGGAGTCTCGTATTCCTATCCACGTTAAGAAGTTCGAGGCGGTCCCTCGGTTGGGAGTCTCGCGTTCCTATCTACGTTAAGATGTACGAGGCGGTCCCTCGGTTGGGAGTCTCACGATCCCGAGGCACGTTATGCCAAGTGTTGTTCAGTACAAGATTTGCTAAGTATAGTTCCAGTTGTACCAATAAATTAGGCCATGCATTTACGTAAGTCTAGATGTCTCGTAGTTGCGTAGTCATTGGACACCTTGTCGACAAGGATTTCTGCCTAGACTGGTTATACGCCGGGGCACCGGGCCCAGTCATCCTAGGGGGTAGACGTTATAGCAGCGCACGATTCATTGCGTGAGGGTAGTTGGGGGCTTTCCATGGGGGCTCGCTACCTGCATCGAAGGATACGCCGCCTACCCGAGCTATGTCCGTGATGGCTTGTCATGCCAGTGGCCTTTCATATAGTTAATTGGCGTGCTAAGCGGCGAATCCGCATGCACGGTGTCGGTCATAACAAAGGAGGTGTAAGCACGGTATGTGTTGAGTGTTGAAATGTGTGCTCGGTTGCACCCAAAGTATTATACGTAAAGACAAGTGCTTCGGCACGAAAGATGGCATCGTACTTGAGTTCTCAACACCGGTTCCACAAGTTGGGTTATACGTTTCGAGTTAAGTTCTGGAAGGGCCGTAGGGCAAGTTTGGTTAAGTCAGGTAAAGCTGCGAGGCACGGCCTCGATGTTTAAGGCACGAGCGAGTTCATTTCACGACCGAGTCGTTACGTCCCAGAGTATGGCACGAGAGACAAGTATGAGTTAGTGCATTGACATTGCAAGCACGAAACGGTCTAGAGGCAAGGGTAAATAAGTTATCGGTGCAATAGCACAGAGACGGTCTAATGACACTAGATAGGCCGAGAGGCTATGTCCTAAAATCGATCCTAAGGCTAGACTAGAAAGACAATCATAAAAGGGGCTTGTATTGTATAAAGTAAAATAAACATGACGATTTTGTATGGGTGGGCGAGGAGCTCACTCCACCAGTACATTTGAGTACTAACACCCACATAGTTTTCATGTGCAGGCGCAGGTAGAAGCTCGTGGCGCGGAGCTCGCTTGGATGCGTCGAGGCATGGAGTTCCTTGGCGATTCGAAGCGTGTGGCCGCGTGGAATCAAGACTTATACGGGACATAATGTATGGACATCGCCTTTCGAAGCTTCCGCTGGCTCAAGTAGTGTAATCGAGAGATGGGAGAGAGCTGAGTGATTTGTAATGTGAGACGAGCGTATTTGAGTGATTGTAATCTCGGCCTTGTGCCCTAATGTAACCGTTGTTTCAATATCAATAAAGAGCTTCTTTGAATAACTTGTGTTTTGTTCTAAATTTCTGCTGCATGTTCAACGTCTCTATATGGGACTTCTGTGCGACGATCCCGTCGCAACCGCTGTAATCGGCCGTTATAAAACCCGCCTTGCACGAGCGCAATCTAGGCTCGTACGACATCACGCCTTTGCGAGGACGATCGCTCTTACTGGAGCAGGACGTGATAGCTGGAGAGCGAGATCTCATTATTGTTGTGACTCCATCATATCCTTCATAATCACTAGGAATGCATGCACATCGGGATGATCTAATACTACCTCTGCTCGGACTGTTGACTGTACTGGTGATACAGGATGCCCTGACTCTGGCGATGCCTCATCTGGATGATGATCTATCATTGGTACTGGCTCATGAAACTCTGGCTGAACTGGCAATACCGACTGTACGGGCACAGATGGCTGATCGAGATAGACGGACATCACTACCCTCTAGTCAACTCTCGACTCTGCTCCTGAATGCTGAAACTGATCCTCCAAAACAGGCATAACAGAAGATTGCTGACCTGCCATCGAAAGAACCCAAATAAGATAATCGGAATGATTAAGAACAGTGTATTTGCCATTGATTGTAAAAGTACAGAACAATTTATGTAGGAGGACTGAACTTAGACTCACAATACAAACTCGCTTGTACAAAGAAAGCCTAGGGACGAAAACCTAGGTACAGCAATCTAAGTACAATTCTTTATTTTAGATTCTGGAGGGGTAACGATAGAGGCTCGGGAAAGCGACGGCAGCTCTGCCTTACTCCTTGGACGATCGGATGCAACCTTGGCTCTGTAGCAGAACTGCTTGGCATTGATGAAGAAATGCTCTCCTTTCGATCTCTGTATATTCTCTCTCTGACTCTCTGGATCCGAGGGGGGTGTGCTCTCCTGTCTCTGTCTGTGCTCTCCTCTTCGCAAGAGAATGGCACCCTGCTATTTATAAGAGTGGGGGGCATCATTAGGGTTTGTAATGATTGCCCATTCTCAAAAGTCGGCGGCTAAGGATCAATGAATCTGGGCCGCTCAACTCGAATATAATAGATCTGAGCAATTAATGTGATTGCATAAAATCTCTGTGGGTAATTAATGATGATTGACATAAATTCTCATGATTTGTTATGCCAAGCTCGGATCTCTCGCCACGTGTTCAATTTTCTTGATTGTAAATGATCTGACTTGATCCCAATAATTATGAGGATGGCACTAAACCTGGTTATTAGGATTTGTTGATGAATCTTGATCGATTTGATGCCACGTGTCCCACTATCATTAGGCTGTTAGCCGTAGGGACGCTGGAAAAACTAATCTTCTGCCATGTGTCTTAACCGCGAGCCACTTAGGAAATCTGAGCCGCATGAGGATTGCTCCCCACTGAGCCGCATAAGGCTGGCCACGTGTCAAGGCTGCTTGGGATTGGCCTCTGAACATTTGAACCGCAGGAAGATGATCTGAGCCGCATGAGCGTAGGCGACCGCATGATGGGTGGCTTCTCAGCGAGCCGCATGAAGATAGTCCTCGTGAGCCGCATGGGGTAGCCTCTACTTGAGCCGCATAGGGTAGCTTCTGCCTGAGCCGCATGGGGTGGCCTCTGTCTGAGCCGCATGCGACTGTCCACGTGTTAAGGCCGCATGAAGGTTTTTGGGGTTTGATAGATTGTGTCAGAGATTTCCTTCGTTTTCCTAGGAGTCTGCCATTATGACAGAGTCATTATTGCATCTTTATGTCAGAGCTGTCATTTGTCAGAGCTGTCAGCCGTCAAGGCATTAAATGCAGTAACAGATAAAGGGAAGAGCTATTTTGAAGACCACGTGGCTCCTCTCTGGGCCGCATGGAACTATTCGAGCCGCATAGACGCTTGAGACGCATGGATCCCTGAGCCGCATGAGCTCTCTGAGCCGCATGGGGATCCTTGGCCGCATGGAGCTCCCAGGGATTTTGAGCCGCATGAAGCTTCCTGGGTTCTGTGCCGCATGAAGAATGTTTCATGACCGAGCCGCATGAAGGACGTCTCATGACCGAGCCGCATGAGGAATGTCTCATGAACGAGCCGCATGAAGGACGTCTCATGACTGAGCCGCATGAAGGACGTCTCATGACTCGCATGAGGAATGTCTCGATCAACCTGTGCACTCGCTTTGTGGGCCCGGGTATCCCAAGCACACGAGTGCGTAGGTATCATGTTTGCTCCCCGATGTGGGGCTAATAAAAACACTTGCCCTCGATCTTTGTTGGGGGACTCTTGAGAACCACCCTGCCCGTTTGCCGCCGGGGGCTGGACACGGGCGGTTCTGTACAACTTTCCATCAGAGGCCCGCTTAGCGGGACGCTCTTGATGGTCAGAGGTTGGGACAGCTGACTGAGCTCGATGAGCCCGTGCTGCCCTAGACTTCTTTGACTTAGCACCCGAAGGTGCGTAATAGGAAGAGTCCAAGTTTGGAAGGAGGGAAGAGAAGTTGGTGCCCTTTTCAAAGGAGGAAAGGGGGCTCTATTTATAGAATGGAGTGAGCCCTTTCTTCTTCTCCTTTCCGACGTGGAACTAAAAGCAATATTTTCCATGCTTCTACAGGACCCCCTTCAAAGTTTCCAAATTGAAAATTTGGAATACTTTGAATAAGAAGATGGAAAGTAGAGTTGTTTTGGTATGGAGATCCTATCAGAGGTAGCATGGACGTGATAGGTTTGGGTACTTCCGCTGGGGATTTTGTGTGGACTTATTATCCTTGGCGTACCTTGGTTTTAGGTACGAATAATAAGTTCAGAGAGGGAACCATCATATTTATTCAGAGGTGGTATGGACGTGGTAAATATGAGGTTGATGGTAGAGCTTTCCTACTCAGAGGTGATATGGACATGATAGGAGTGAACTCGAATGAGGATACATAGAACAACTCAGAGGTAATATGGACGTGGAAAGTTCTATGTAACGGGTAACGAATGCCACAGAACAACTGGGTTCCAGAAGCATATGATTATGAAGATGGGGTGCATGTACAGCATTTGTGGTCAACAGAGGACATTTGTGGACCTATTATCCTTAGCATACCTTGGTTTTAGGTACGGATAATAAGTTTGATAAGGATACCTAGAACAACTCCGCGGTAAGGCGGATATGGAGGTTCTTGGTATCGGGCGAAAGAATCGGGCGAAAGAATGCTATGGAGTAGCTGGGCTCCCGGGGCATGATGAAAAATTTGCGGTCAACAAAGGACATTTGTGGTCACCTGAGGATATTTATGGTCAACAGAGGACATTTGTGGGCCTATTATCCTTGGCGTACCCTGAGGTTTTTTTTTTTTTGGTACGGATAATAAGTCGAGAGAGAACCAACATACTTACTCAGAGGTAATGAGGACATGGTAAATATGAAGGTTTTTTCAATGGAGCCTTCCTACTCAGAGGTAATGAGGACATGGCAAGAATGGACTCAGCGGAGGATATTTGTGGTCAACAGAGGACATTTGTGGACCTATTATCCTTGGCGTACTCCGGTTTTGGGTACGGATAATAAGTCGAAAGAGAATCAACATACTTACTCAGAGGTAATGAGGACATGGCAAGCATGAGGGTTTCTTCGACGGAGCCTTCCTACTCAGAAGTAACAAGGACATGGTAGGAGTGGGCTCCATGAAGGGGGGTACATAGAACGACTCAGAGGTAATGAGGACATGGAAGTTCTATGTAGAGGGATGATTTGTTGTTGGCAGAATTGAGACGACTCAAGAGGTAACATCGACATGGTCGTTTTGGAATTTTGTGGATCTGCTACCCTTTTTGTGCACTGGGAGTGCGGGTAGTGGATCATGAGGAAGGAGCTCTTTCAGGAAGAAAGTTCAGAGGTATGGTTACACATGACTTTCTTCCCAAAAGAGTGACCGGGATGTAAGTTTAGGGGTACCAGCGGGTACATAACTCGATAATCCATGAATTTTGCAATCAAAGTGTAAATTTAGAGGTACCAGCGGGTACATGACTCGGTAATTTGGGATTTTTGTGGAAGGAGGACGTGAGTTCAGCGGTACCAGAGGGTACATGACTCAGGAATCTGGAATTTTGTGAATGCGAGTTCAGCGGTACAAGCGGGTACGTGACTCAATGATCTGGAATTTTATAAATGTGAGTTCAGCTGTACCAGCGGGTACATAACTCGGTAATCCGGAACATTGTGAATATGAGTTCAGCGGCACCAGCGGGTACATGACTCGATAATCTAAAATCTTGTGGATATGAGTTCAGTGGTACCAGCGGGTACATGACTCGATGATCTGGAATTTTGTGAATGTGAGTTCAGTGGTACCAGTGGGTATATGACTCGATGATCTGGAATATTGTCGTTTAGACATAATATTTCTTCAGGAACTTGCCGTTGACGGGCAACATGAGCAAGTCTCCGTTTTGTTTTGTGAGGCGGTAAGCACCGTTGGAGAATACGGCCTCAATGATAAACGGACCTTCCCATTTTGGCTGGAATTTGCCGGCGGTTTTGTGAGTCATGACCATCGGCCTCCGGACTGCCAGAACGAGATCGCCCACTTGGAATGTTCTGATTTTAACCTTCTTGTCGAAGGCTCCAGAGATACGTGCTTGGTATAGCTCGATTTGTTGTTGAGCCAAGAGGCGCTTTTCATCTAAGGCCTCCAACTCTTGTAGCCGGCGACGGTAGTTGTCGTCCGTCGTCAATTGGTAAGTAAGGGCGATGCGGAGTGAGGGTATTTGAGTCTCCAATGGGAGGACTGCCTCACTCCCGTACACCAGGGAAAACGGCATGTTTCCAGTGGCTATTCGGACTGTAGTACGGTACGCCCATAAACATTCACCAAGCTTCTTGTTCCAGTCGCGTTTGTTGGAAGATACAAACTTCTTGAGAAGTTTGATGATTGTTTTGTTGAATGCTTCCGCCAACCCATTTGCGGCCGGATTGTATGGTGTCGAAGCAATATTCTGGATGCGATGCTTGTCGCAGAACCGATAGAAGGCATGGCTTGCGAACTACAGACCATTATCGTAGATAATCCTTCGGGGCAGTCCAAAGCGTTAGATGACATGATGCTTGAGGAAGCTGATCACGTTTGAAGTCTTTACTTCTGTGAGCGGAACAGCTTCCGCCCATTTGGAGAAGTAATCCGTGATTGCGAGTATGAAGCGATGTCCTCGGGAGGAAGGTGGAGTAATCGGACCGATGATGTCCATTCCCCATGCTTCAAATGGCCAGACGCCACTGTCGGATGTAGAAACTCGGATGGTTGGTGGATGAAGTCTGCGTGGACTTGGCAGGCTTTGCACTTTCTTGCATAGTCTATCACATCTTCTACCATCGGGGGCCAGTAGTAGCCCATTCGGCGAAGACAGTCTTACAATTTAGGGCCAGGCTGATGGGCCCCGCAGACACCGTCATGAGCTTCACGTACGGCTTCTTCGGCTTCTACGTTTGACAGACACCGAAGCAATAACCCATCGTAGGATCGACGATACAGCATTTTCGTCTCTGTATCGTAGAAGAATCTGAGAGAACGCCTTCTGATGGAAGTGGCTTCCTTTGGGTTCTCGGGCAGGATGTCGTAGACTACGAAGTCTATGAATGGTTGTCTCCAGTCTGGCGCTTCGTCGATCATCTGAGCGGAATAACTTGCCACGACTTGAACGCTGTTCTTGGGACAGACCAGTTCGTGGCCTAACACGTCAACCGAATGATGAGTATGGTTCGGCACTGCTAGTTTTAGTGGTGGCCCATACAGGTCGAGAGTCGCATTAGTACGATATCGTGGTAGTACGGCGACTTAGTTGTACTGCTGCGAGCCTGCAATAGGACTGAGAGATAGGCTTTACCGGAGAGGCACTCAATCACAGTTAGGAAAAATTCTGCTTTAAATCATGCCATCTACATATCGTACTGATTTGCCTTCTTTGAAATAACTGTCCTCCTTTGATATATCGATTCCTGCTCAGTATTGACTTCCTTGTTCGATCTGTCTTCAGGATGGTGGAGACACGATCACATCACTCTGGTGCAGCAGTTGTTGCAGAGGGGACTGCCACCTCTCAGCCAGTTCAGCAGAGTCAGGAGGCTGCAGCTCCTGCCACCTCTGCCCATATTGAGACTTCAGCAGCAGCAGTAAGGGATATGCCTTCACCAGCTCGGGGGCAGGACCCAGTCATCCATGAGATGCAGTTCCAGCAGCCGCCGCCTGCAGGACACGTGGATGCGGTACAGATGTTTGCCTACTTCCAGCAGTTTATGGACCGGCAGCAGGCCCGACAGGATCGAGGCATGGAGTTGGCCCTTACGGCAGTCGCAGCTCGACCAGTGATCCAGCAGCCGAGGACACCGGGGATAGAGCAGTTCCAGAAGATGAGCAGAAGGGATTTTATATGCTGACGAGTGGATCGAGCATATAGAGGAGATCTTTCGCTTGGCCCGGATACCGGCAGATCTCCAGATAGAGGCAGCAGCTAGCCGGATGTGAGATCTTGCTCGCACCTAGTATCAGTCAGACCCCAGGGTGGGGGTAGCTGGACAGACTTGGGAGGAGTTCAGGGGCTTCTTCAAGAAGAAGTTCTTTCCAGATTCAGCGCTCAGAGCCTTGGAGTCGCAGTTCGAGAGCCTAGTACAGGGGAGCCTGTCAGTGGAGGAGTACGCTGGGGAGTTTGGCCGCCCCAGCAGATTCGTAGAGGGCTTGAACGAGGAGGTGAAGGCCAGAGGTTCCGGAAGGGTCTGGTCAAAGAAGTCAAGTCCTTGACCAAGGGCAACAGGGATGCCACGTTCGAGGAGATTTTGACGGAAGCGTTATTGGCTGAGGATGACCTTGAGCTGAGGCTCAAGAGGGGACGGGACGCTCACGGTACCAGCAGCAGCAGAGGCCAGGCCAAGAGGCCTCATGTACAGACTCAGCAGACACAGGCACCAGTGGGAGTTCAGCAGGTGCAGCATAAGTATCGGGGTCAGGACCCGAAGGCGATCAGTTGTTCCTATTGCAAGAAGCCGGGACACATCTGGGAACAGTGCAGGAAGAGGTTGAAGGTTTGCTATTTCTGTGGGTCAGCTGCCCACCAGAAGATAGATTGTCCCTTAGTACCTGCCAGGATATTGCTTGTGATTGCTAGATAGTATAGCTACCCTGCTCGAGACTGTGGAATCATGACCAGTAGGATTGTATTGCTTCGACTTGATTGATTGGGGGTTTGACCTAGGAGAGGTGCGATCATCTTAATTTCGAGGACGAAATTTTTATAAGGTGGGTAGGATTGTAACACCCAGTTTTCCAGATGAGGGTATTTTTGAAATTTTGTAATTATATTTATTATTTATTGATATTTATTTCACATTATAATTTTTAGTGATTTTTAATTATTTTTAAACTATTTAAAAACTGTTTTAAGTCATGACTTGTGATTTTGGTGTGCAGCTAGTGAAACCGTAGAGACTGCATGACCTAGAGCCTAACCGTGTCATTAGGATGTTTTAATTATCATTCTAGTCTAGGGGTAATTTGGTTATTTTTACTTATTTGAATTATTTGGTGATTTATTGAATTGGTGAATTCTAGGTTGACCTTGACTTGTTGAGACCTAGTGGACTAGCCTAGAAGCTAACCCTAGTTATGACCACTTGGTTAGATTATGAAACCCTAGTTAACCTAAGTTAATGATACTCTAGTCATTAGGATTAAATTGGGGAAATAGAGATAATGAATAGGTTGGTTAATGACTTGTGATTTCATAAACCATGACTTATGGCTTAAGGCCCATAGAGACCCATAACCCAATTAGTGAAACCAAAACCCTAACCCTAGCATTTATGGCCAGCCACCTAGGGTTCCACACCCCTATTTAATGTCTCTACCACTTAGGGCTAGCCTCCTTTAGGAAATAGCAAAGTTTGGAAATAGAGGTAAAACCCTTTCTTCCCCAATCCATAACTTCTCCATTTCAACTCCTTTTTCCTTCTAATTTCTTGCAATAGATCCTAATCTCTGTGTATTTCCTGACTATGGTGAGAAATTTCAGTGGAGGAGCAATTTGGAGGAGTTTGGGTGGCAAAAGAAACACCCCTCTTTCAAGCTTTTTTGGGCTTTTTCACACACCTAGGTAATTCCTAATCCTCTCCATAAAATAGTGATTTAATTGCATGAATAGGAAGCCCTAGGAATACCCTAACTACTGGTATAGGTATTGCTAGGTTTCGTGTCCAATACGTGTCCGTATCGGACACGTATCAGTGGGCATACTAGGTGTTCGACGAAATGCCACAAAGGATTTATTTTTCGTATTTTTGAATTCTAATTTCATGGATCTCTAGATCTAGGTATGAGTAGCAATGTTTGTGAAGACTGAGTTATTTTCGTGTCTTTTTTGTGTCGGTTTTGGACATGCACACGCACGCAGCAGGCTACACAAAGTGCCCGACTGCTCGGGCACGGTAGCGGACACGACACGACGACTCAGGCCCTGAAAATTTATGGACACGGAGGCCTAGTGACTGACACCATGCACGTAAAATTTCAGAGGACTTCATTGAGTGGTTCGAGAGATTTTCGACCCGCACTATTTTCTTCACTGTTGCACACACGCACAGACACGCGTCTGATACGCACGGTTTTCTTGGACACGACGCACTTTGGACACTATGCAGACACTTGTGCACCTAGCCCTACTATGGGCGAACCCACGTGTACGAGCACGAGGCACGTGTCGCCTTGTGTCGAGAGCACGATAGCTCGACACGGCTGCACGAGGCCATGTTACACTATTTTTCCTGACACAGTTATTTCATTAGTTTTGACACGATTGTGTCCACTTCGTGGACACGTGTAGGCTTGTGGGGATACGTGCACATGTGTCTGATGTGTACCAACCATTTAATTGGTGTTTTAACATGTTCTTGATTTCGAATTTGTCATTTTCTATTCTTTTTTTTTCTGATATTGGACTGAAAGATTTAATCCTTAATTGATTCATTGTTTAAATCGATTTGTGATGTTTTAAACTACCAATACATGTGTAATGGTTCTTGCTAGGATGGATTTGCAAGTTGAGATTTGGTTTTGCTCAAGGTTATAGGATTTTGAATGTGGTTTGGGGGCCGCCTGTGTATCAACTGGTACACAGTCCTGTTCGAAATGTTGAACCTTAATCCCTCTCTTTCCTAGCTGTTTTGGTTGATTAATTATCCTGATTAGATGCATGAAATGTGGTGCTATATCCTGAGTTTAGGTTTGAGTTGTTGATTTAACTGTTCAATTGTTTTCCTTTTTAGTTCTTGACAGTTTTGTAATGAGTTGGAATCCTGAAATTGATTCTCTTATTTTTAAACTGAAATTGAAGTTAAATTTACCATGTATACATCTGAATTTATATTTGGGTTTCAGTATTGGTTTTGAATGAACTGGGGTTGAGATATTTTCTCTGTTTTTCCTGAGATCACACCATGGACAGCTCACTACATCATTGTATTCACTGCTCAATGTTGTTTACTGTCATTTGTTTTTCCTGAGATTCACCCTACATATTTTCTAGATATCATACACACACACACATGGTCTGATTTTCCTGAGAACTTGAAATAGATTTTGGATTTGGTTTTGAGTTATGTTTGGTGTTGATTTCCACCAAATCCCGGGACACAGTTGACTGAACAGTGAGTGCGTTACCTGAGTTTCTAATTCCTATATGAACTGTCAATTGGTTTTGAACTGGATTTCATTGGTAATTTAATGTGGAGGTTAGTGTATAACATTTGTGTTAGCATGTATGTTATGTGTAGGAATAAATGTATGCAACATCTGATTTTTAGTTATATATGTAAACCTGAGAATCACATGACACATTCCTCAAATTCACACACACACACACAGTGAACTGAATTGGGTTGTTTGGGATTTCTAGTTTGGAGTTGGAACCTATGTTAACTGTTACACTGTTATTTTCCTGTCATTTCACTCATTTACATGTTAATTTGCATTGTTTGAATCATAGTTCAGTCCTATTTTTTTTTCCTTACATTGATTTCACCCCCACATGATTTTGTCCTGTATAACACAAGATCAGTCCTTGAAGATTTAATGTTCAGTTTTTCCTATTACTGGTATCAAGTGAGGGACCTTTAAGGTTTAGTATATTCAGTCCATTCCTTGATAATTCAGCCCCATTGCTAGCCTAGTAGCTGTCCAAAACCAGTCCTTATCTTCCTTCTTTTCTTTCCCCTTCCTATTTAGAATGAATGCTAATGTATGTATCCATGTATATCTATGTAAGGCTGAAAAGAGTATGTAGAATGATATGTATGTGTCTTCAACTGATGTGTATGTGCACAGGTTCATATCATACACTGCCATGATTCCTAACACTCTACTTTCCCTCATGCTCATCCCCACACACACATGTATTTATATGCCATATAACACTCTCATGACACTTGTTACACATAACCCTCTTGTACTCACACACGCACACACACATGAACACAAATGCACTTGTGGCCCTTTCCTATCCTTCAATGTATGTGTATATACATATGTGTATATATATATATATATATATATATATATATATATATATATATATATATATATATATGACACATATATTATCATGTATCCTATATATTATATTGTGTGTACTATTTTATATTAGATACATATAGGTAATATAGCCTATGGGCCTATAGCCTAGGGCTCATTACCAATGAGTGTGGCTTGAATGCCAGTATAGAGTATAGTTGACTTGTATAACCTAGATGTGGTGTGTGCTTGTGTCACACCCCAGAACCAGAATACTGGAGACCGGGGGCAGACATAGCCAGCTACGTATATTGAAATAGAAAATATCTCAACTATACGGTCACGGCTGTCTAGATATGAGGGTTTACTACAAGCCAGCAGTCTCTTAAGGTCAAGCCTATTGTCTCAATCTCAAGCAATTAACAGAGTTACAAGATATTAGAGCATCAAATATATATATATAAGGCATCCCAAATAATACATATTGGATGATCATGAAGCTAATCGTACAAAATGATGGGACTAGCAAGAGTTCAGTCATACATGATCAACCCTAGGATTTGTTAATCATGTTTACAGCCCGTAGGCAGACAGTAAGTAAATGTGCATCGAGCTAACAGGTGCTCGTTGGCTAAACGCCTCAAAAGAATAAATTTACATATAAGTGGGTGAAACAAAAAGGAAAACCCACTCTTGGCTCGGGTTCCGTCTAGTTGTCACCATTGGGCTGGAAGCTTGGTAGATCCTCGGGAGCTGCTCCGAAATCTGGCCACACAAAACCAGCTGGGTCAAACCCTAGGAAGAGCAAGTGCCACAAAGGAGGCCACAAATAAGAACAAAAGCCAGCATATCAGAACATAAGAATAAAAGAAAGTACAAGTAGTAAGGTACACAGGGCGATAAACGACTAGGGACGTGGAACCATTCCGGGAGCTAGGTTACAATCCTTAAACCAAACAAGGACCGGGATTGTACCCCTTCGCCTGAATAGCTCACTGTCTCTATCCATTTATCGTTAGAAATAAGTAAAACAATCATGATCAAGAGTTCCAGGTACAGGGTCTAGACAAGACTTAGACAGAGCTAGACACCATTCATTCATAATCGGCCAAACAAGTACTACGGCTTACTACTTTAACTAACTAGGGTTATCACAAACCTAATTACTAACAAGATGCAAGTGAGAATTTCCAGTCCCAAGCCCTGCAGACTATCCAGTTATCCTTCCGCGGGTTGAGAGTTATAGGTGGGTACATTGCCCGGGAGACAAATATACCCTTAGGTGACTTAGAGGGTACAATACATGACAGTGTGCTGGAAATGTGCTCTACTCGTCGGCAAGCTATAAGTCCATTAAAGCGCCCAGATAATGAGATTGCCTGTGACTGGGAATTCTCCATGTTCTAGTCTGATCTAATCATTAGCCTAATCCAATTTAGCGCGAGTTCTTGGCCGTGGTACCCAGGAAGTCACGTCCTAGACATGATGCAAGACAAGACAAGTGGATTGTACAAGCAAGCAAGCAGGAGCACCCACGGTGTCAAGGCAAGTCAAGTCAAGTCAAGTCAAGTCAAGAGTGCGCCGCCACGGCCACTATCAAGTTATCAAGATAAATCATGTCAGGGTACTGTCAGGAGTGCGCCACTACGGGCCACTATCAAGTCAGGTTGGTCATGTCAGGAGTGCACCACTACGGGTCACTGTCGTGTTATGCTAGTTCCTGGTCATGCCAGACCATGTCTAATAGACATTCCAAACATATTAAGTAACATCAAGTTCATGACAAAAGGCATAAAATATCTAATACAATATCAATATATATAGGACTATAGAAGAGCCAGGCTTAAAGAAAATAAAACTAAATCTCCAAGAGCCAATAGTTTGCGCAAGGGGTCAGGAGGTTGGATTGCGCAGGAGTCAAGTGCGCCAGGAGGCCAACTGCGCAGGGTGAGCTGCGCAGGGTACCAACTGCGCAGGAGTGAGCTGCGCAGGGTACCAACTGCGCAGGAGTGGATGGCGCAGCAGATGGATTGCGCACATGAGGATTGCGTAGGGGTGGATTGCGCAATGGTCGATTGCGCAGGGGTTACTTTGCGCATGGCTGACTTGCGCATGGCTAGCTTGCGCCAGCGCAATCCAGCGCAGCGCAAAGCACTGGCCAAGTGATTGTGCAATCGGCCATGTGCTAAGGAGCACAGGACGGGGGTGCGCAATCGGCCAAGCGCTAAAAACTGCAAGGCGGAGGGCTGTTCTTCCTGGCCGAGAGCAAGTCCAAGAACACCAAGAACTTCAATTCTTCATAACTTAGCCAAATTAAAACCAAATCTAGATTTTCAAATTCTAACTTGAGTAAAATCGAATTCTCTTCCACATGGAAGCATCAAAACATACAAAAATCAAAGTTAAATAGATCAAAACCATATAAATCCAAAAATAGTAAAAACCTAGATCTAGAACAAAGGAAACTCCAAATCACAAAATGTCAAGTTCTAAAGTTGTTCTCCATGGCCTAATCTAGCTAATGGACAAATAAAAAGTGGTGCTTATTTGATGGCAAGGTGCACTTACCTAATGGGTTGGGGAGTTGTGTGGAAGAAAGAAGAAGAAGAAAATTAATAGAGAGTAAAGAGGAGAGAGAAAGTTTGGTGGAGATATAATGAGGGTGGTTGTGTTGTGTTGAGGGTAGAGTGTAGGTTAAAGTGTTCCACTCATATGAACCAAACCAACTAAACCAACTCCACAAAATAAAACCAAGCCATGGTCCAAACCCATTTACGGGAAACCAAAATCCGCAAGTCGAGAAAATAAAATACGTGCCAAAATCAAATTACGAGTACAAATACGAAATACAGGAAATAGGGGTGACAGCTTGCTAGTCTAGGTTTGGTTAGGCCTAGTGAGACTTGACTAGACTAAGTTTTACCTAGTTGACTTAGTTTGACTAGTCCAGGTTGACTAGAGTTGACCAAAAGTCAACATTAGTCAAGATGTGACAAATTGACCTAGTTTGACTAGAGTATTGACTTGGGTTGACCCAGAGTTGACCAAGTTTGACTTGGACCTAGTTTGACCTAGACGGTTGACTTAGAGTTGACTTTGACCTAGATTGGCCTAGAAATCATGTAGATTGCATCATAGACTTCATTTGTCTTATTTTAAACATATTATAACCTGTACTGCTTTATCTAGGATATTGTGACTCTGGTGCAGGCATCTGACATTACACTACTCTTTTCAGAGTATCAGGCGAGTACATTCTCTGATAGTTCTCTCATTTATTTGTCAATTACTGTATTTCAGTTCTAGTTAGCTGTATGTGATTCTCTGTTACAAACACGTACTGTTATTTCTGGATTCATGTATACGACACACATTTATTTTCTAGCCTCTATTACTGGTATCATCATTCCTGGCTTCTATTACTGGAATCATTTACTGGAATCACCCTGGAATCATTACTGGTATCATCGTACTTGGCTGGACTCATCTTGAATCATTGTGTTGAAATTCTGGATTCACTTGCTGGGAGTGGAAATACTAGAGTAAGACATGTAGACATACCCCATTTCTGGAATCACCCTTTGCTGGAATCATACTGGAATGATAGCCATCTCATACCCAGCCAGGTGTGTGATGTGCCGGATTACCCACAGCCGTTTACATGTCGATCTCGATATTTTAAAACACACTGCTAGAGTATAGGCTGGACTCACCCTGGAATCATTGATCACTATGACTGGAATCGTCCCTTACTGGATTCATCTTGTATGAGATTCATCCTGTACTGGACTTACATTGGAGTTACACTGGTCTATATTGTTGCCTGGACTTTATATCATATTACCCTGGTTCAGCTAGTTCTATTTTTACAGTCTTCATTGCTATGATTCTTCTCTTGTTTAGTATTTACTTTCCTTGCACTTTATCTGTCTTTCTTACCATCATCTAAATATAACTGCCATTTTCATCAATACAACTGTCTATAACTGCTTTATAGTTCTCTGTCATTTACTTAGGTTTACTAGATGAGATGTGCTCGTTCCTGTCCTGACTGGACCTGTTGAAAATTTTACAGATGATTGCCCTGAGGATACATGCCCTATATTTTACTGAGGAGATGGCTTAGCTACCTATGGCCCCGACACTCAGGAGTGATCGTAAGTTTAGTTAGTCTGTCCTGTTTTAGTTTTTCTGTTTAGATCTGGAGTTGTATATAGAGATTTGAGACTTGAGATGTATTTGAGATTATTCAGATGTTGATATTATTTCAGTAGTTTGTTGTCTTCAATTTCTTAGTTATATTCTGTGTTATCTTATCGTGCTTATACTGTGATTGAGTTACATCATATCTTATACTTGTCCTCCGTTCGGAGTTGATCATGATGAGTACATTATATACTGTATGAGTTGATGGTTAGTTAGAGACTTAGAACAGCGTTCTACCGCCGACACTACGGCGTAGGCTGGGCGCTGTTACGTACTCGTACCCTCACAGTAGGTGCGGATCGTGACAGCTAGGGAAGCGGCAAGGCCTGCTAGGGCATCGGCTTCGATGTTTTGGAGTCTGGGAACGTATTCGATGAAGAATCCCTCAAATGACGAAATAATGTTGATCGCTATTTGGTGATAGGGGATCATGTCTTCATGGCGGACTTCGTACGAACCCCGGATCTGATGGACAATTAACTGCGAATCGATGTATACTTCAAGATATTCTACCCCCAGCTCTCTTGCAAGTTGGAGGCCAATGACCAAAGCGTTGTACTCGGTCACATTGTTAGAGCAAGGTTCCGTGAGGGAGTAAGCACGATTGATCACCAGTCCGGAAGGAGAAATCAACACCACCCCGACTCCAACGATGATGTTGCCCTTGGGTCCAGTTCTCGAAGCACCGTCGAAGAACATTCGTCATATATCATCGTGGGAGGCCACATGTGAGTCAGAGATCTCATCTGGGATTCCTTCATATACTCTGGACGACTCCGAGCCAGGGTGGGCTGCTAAAAAGTCTGCCAGAGCTTGACCTTTAACAGCCTTTTGCGGGACGAAGACCATATGATAAGGAAACAACAATATTGCCCATGTGGCGAGGCGGGAGCTGAGTGCCCCTGGTTTAGTCATGAGGACCCTGAGGGGGTTGACTCGTGATATCACATGTATGGTTTGCCCCGTGACATAGTGCCGCGTCTTTTGAATGGCAAACACCAGGGCGAGGCATTCCTTCTCCACAGCAGTATATCTACGCTCTGGCCCGATCATCATTCGGCTGAGGTAATATATAGCTTGTTTATGGCCTGCATCGTTGTTTTGTGCCAGCAGAGCACCGAGGGAATGCTCCATTCCTCGTACATACAGCAAGAATGGTTTTCCAGCAACCGGGGCCACCAGGACTGGAGGGTTCGACAAATATTCTTTGATGCTGTCGAAGGCACGTTGACATTCTTCATCCAATACGAACGAGATGCCTTTCTTCATGAGATGGGTGAATGGCCGACATCGCCCAAAGAGGTTAGAAATGAACCTTCTGATGTAAGCTAGCCTTCCTTAAAGCCCTTTGAGTTCGCAGAGATTTCTCGGGGGACCCATCTCCATAATTGCCTTCGTCTTCTCTGGGTCTACATGAATTCCCTGGGCAGTAATAATAAAACCCAGGAATTTTCCGCTGGATACGCCCATGAAGGATTTTATGGGATTCATCTTCAGGTTGTGTGCTCGCATCAGGTCGAACACTGTCCTCAGATCATGCAGGTGGTCTCCCTTATAGCGACTCTTGACGGCGATGTCATCAACATAGCACTCCACAGTCTTACGCAAGTGGTCTCTGAAGATGATACACATGGCTCTTTGATATGTGGCGCCAGTATTCTTTAAACCAAAAGGCATGACTGTGTAGCAATACGTGCCAATCGATGTTCGGAATGATGTGTGCTTTTTGTCGTCAGGAGACATCTTGATTTGGTTGTACCCCGAGAAACCATCCATGAATGACATGCGTTCGAAGCCGCATGTGTTATCAATCATGATGTCTGTGATAGGGAGAGGGAATTCATCTTTGGGCATGCCTCGTTCAGATTGCGAAAGTCGATGCAGATTCGAATCTTCCCATTCTTTTTGAGGATCGGTACTATGTTGGCTACCCAGTAAGGATGTTGTTCCTCACGAATGAAGCCGCTGGCTATCAGTTTGTTGACTTCGGCTTTGATTGCATACATGATGCTCGGGCGGAAGCGTCGCTGTTGTTGCTTGACCGGCTTTGCATCTGGCCGAATGTTGAGCTTGTGAAGGGCAACCTCAGGGTTTAGTCCTGGCATGTCTTTATAGCTCCAGGCAAACACATCAATATATTCTTTGACAAGTTCCAGTAGCGATTCTCGCTCTTCGTCTGTTAGGCTTTTACTGACGAAGATTGGTTTTGGAGAAGATTCGCTGCCGAGGTCGACCTGTATAACCTCATCTTCAGTAGGAGGTTCTCTCTGTTCGAACTGCTTTTTCTATTGTGCATCCAGCTGTTGGGCCCACGGCTCTAACTCGAGGATTTCAGGAATGTCTTCATCTTCTTCGTAAGCGTCAGCGAATGCCATATTGACTGATAGGATTTGTCTGAATACGTCTCCGATGCTGGTATCCGAATCAAAAGTTGGTGACCCGGTTGAATGTGAATGCCAGTCGTATTCCTCATCTGAACTTTCGGGGGTCGTTGTGGGCGTGACATACCCTAATCCACATCGGGTCTTGCTGTAGTAGTCCCGTGGTTTGCCAGTTGGGACTGGTGGCTTTAAAGGTAATCGTCGACCAGTGCCGTAGTTCAAGCCTGGCGTAGTCTCCAGATTATATCCCTGTTTTTGCATGAGGTATTTGGATTAGGGGCTATAAAGATACAGAGGCAATCTCCTGGCATCTAATTCGGGATCGACCTTCTCTATGGTAAAGGGTTGTGGATCATCCTTCCGGCCGAAGATGATTGGATGGTCCCCTCCCTCGATTATGCGGTAAACGTCTTCCAATGGAGTAAGCTGGCTTGCGGTGTAAACATTTGTCACCTGTGTGTGTAGGTGAGTGCCTATACCGTGTTCCATAGCATACATTGTACAAAGCT
Source organism: Iris pallida (assembly GCA_029216955.1). Classification (NCBI taxonomy): domain Eukaryota; kingdom Viridiplantae; phylum Streptophyta; class Magnoliopsida; order Asparagales; family Iridaceae; genus Iris; species Iris pallida. The sequence goes on along the minus strand of JANAVB010020997.1, from coordinate 1,083,671 downwards.
TATTAAGCTCGAGGTAGTTCAAAGATAGCCCTTTATTGATGAAGTAAGGTATCTTTTCTAGCGGGATTACATCATCTGCAGAGGGAAAATCAGTGTGGGCAGCCACATACTTGGCCAATTCCGGTTCTTCTTCAGTCATCCCCTGTATAAATGAAGACTGAGAGGATGACCTGGACAGATTGATCATCAGGGGTTCTATTGGTGGAGCCGAACGTGGAGTTGTTGGCAAACTAGCGACCTCCAGTTTGGTACTCGATACTGGGTGGGGAGTAGTTGGTTCGCTAGCGACCCCCAGTTTGGTACTCGATGCTGGGCGGGGAGTTATTGGTTCGCTAGAAGCCCCAGACTTCGCATCGGGGTGACGATTCTTCTTGGGAAGACGTATCGTCATTGGCTTGTCAGAGGGATTGAACTTCTCTGCTTGTGGCTGGCTGACTCTCGGTAGCCTGATTGTCAGTGGCTCCGTTGTGGGTCTCGGTGCTTGGCCGGACCTTGGCAGCCGGATTATCATTTGCCCTTCTTATGCCGAGAGGCTGATCGCATCCTTACGCAGAGCGGCCGTAAGGGGTGCGGATTTGCCAGGTTTGCAAGCTTGGAGGTGGATCATCAGAGGTTCTTCTGATCCTGAGGCCGTCTCAATTCGAGCTTGTACATCTTCATCCAGGTGCCTCTTCGACTTCTCGTATAGGCAGGAATCCGAGTAGTAGGATTCGACTCCTTTGAAGGGATCGATGTCGGCTAATTCTGTCCTCACAAAGCCGTGTTTATCGACATACTTAAAGCACTGGTGCAGCGTGGAAGGCACGATCATATAATTGTGTATCCAAGGGCACCCCAAGAGGATGTTGTAAGAAGTGTCCGTATCTATGGCGTAACAGGTTACTTCTGACTGGAGATCGCCAATTTGGCACTTCAAGCGAATTTTTCCGATTGGGTAGCTCCTGCCCGAATTGAAATCGCTGATGGCGGTGCTTGTTGGCGTCAGACGATGCATAGGAACGCGGAGATGATGTAGCAGACCCTTCGGGATGATGCTTATGGAAGAACCAGGATCAATGTGCATCCGGTCCACCTTTACGTCCCCGATGTATCCGGTATAGTATAACGGACGATCGTGGAGATTGGTTTTGATGAGCATATCCTGTGGAGTGAAGACAATATTGGGCATTGCTCTTGTACAAGCGTTGTCTTGGAGATTTGCAGGCGGGCTCTCTCCTGTGAGGTTGACCCGAGCCAGATATGCGTCGGCATTTTGGAGTACATCGCTCAAAGCCGTACGAACATCCTTTGAGAGCCTCAGGAGCTCGTATAATGACAATTTGGTCGGTGTATTGGCTAGCTGCACCAAGATGTCGAAGTTGTAGGGCCTCTCCAACCCCTGAGGTGCCTCTTTTCAGAGGGATTTCTCAAAGCGAGTCTCCTTCGGCCTAGGCTTGTCGGTCGTTGGAGGCTGAGAAGGTCCTGGAGCGTCAGCAGTAGCTGGCTGATGATCTTCAGTCGAGTTATCAGCCACAGGTTGGGATTGTGCCCCAGATCGGGTAACGACAGCCGTGACTTCTTCGACATCTGTCGAGATTGTGCAACAGGATCTGACTTTTCCACTCTTCTTCTTGCGAATGGAAGGTGGTGTGGACTGAGTCACCTCAAGTACTAGGTCCGGATGGACCCACATAACCTCCCCCCATGATGTGGTATGGGGCACTAGACCAGCAACCTGATCCCGAGGAGGTGAAAGATTAGCAATCTCCATTGTCGCCAAAGGGATGGGTATCACACCGTCTTGAGTCTCTGTTGGAGGGAAGCGGCCGAATTGTACAGACACCATGTTGGCCGCCACGGTTACCTCCTCGAAATCGATGGCCAGAGCGTTCGAATCGATGAGATGTTAGATGTATCGCTTCAGTTAGTAGTAGTCGTGCGTAGCATGGTGGACGTAGCGGTGGTAATGGCAGTACTTTGGGCTCTCCATTTTTGCCGGCCGAGGTTCCCGTCTTGGTGGAGGGAGCTGAATCCTGTCTCCTTGTATGAGCATGTCCAAGATGGGCTTGACGTGGCCGTCTTCGAAGGAGTAGGTCATTTACGGCCATTGTTTGTCTGCCGGTTTTGACTCAGGTTTCTGGGTTGTATCGGCCACCATAGCCTGCTTACCCCTGTTGTCTAGATTGTTGGAGGGGCTACCCCCATTGTCGTGGTTGGTATTAGGACGCTTGCCCTTGTTCTCTCCCTCCGAGATGTGCAATCCTAGTTGGCGAGCCTTCTTCAATCGTTCTTAGGCGCTAGTGGCACTAATGATAAACGTCTTCCAGTCTTTAAATTGACTTTCGCCCATCCAGAGACTGATTGTTATGAGCAATCTCTTTTGGCAAATTTCAATCAAGGAGGAATCCGGGTTACCATATGGCAGCTTCATTGCAGTTTGGCAAAACCGCTCAATATAGTTCCTTGTCAGCTCTTTCTCCCCTTGGGTGACGTCCATGATGGTGGACATTGTGATGTCCCGTCCTACTTCGTAGAATCTCTCCAAGAATATGCGCTTGAAGCTGGCGAAGGAGTAGATGCAGTTGTTTGGCAGGTTGCGATACTAGTCGAAGGCGACCCCTTCCAATGCTCCAATGAACAATCGTGTGAGGATGGCATCGTCATGGGGCAGATGGTCGGTGGTGACCTCGAAGTAAGTGATGTATCGACTTGCGGAGGTCTTGCCGTCATATGGATTGATGTTGAATGGCTTATATCTTGGTGGAAAGGGGACATCCCTCCATGCAGCAGGGTATGGTTGCCGTATTCTGAGGTCTTGAGAGGTTTCTCGAGCGTAAAACATGGCTCGGAGCACCTGGACCTCTCTTCTTGCTTCTCTGGCCTCATCCGCAGAGGTGGGAGCCGACATTTCAGGAGGATTGTTGCTTGGATTTGGTGCCGCTGAATTTGAGTCCGCATTGACCGCGGGACCCGTGCTTGTTTGGCCAGGTGTCCCTCCTTGCAGAGTTAGAAGGGCCGCTTTGATCTCGTCTACAAACTTGACCAAGGCATGCAGTATGGCCTCCAGAGTATCGATGCGTTAGCGATCACTGGAACCACCTTGGTTGCTGTCCGTCATGAACACCGTCTTTACATGAGGAGAGATGGAAGGAACGGTAGAGGACGTGCCCTCCGAGTCATACCCTTGTACTGAGAAATAATCGGGGTATGTGGGAATGTTCTCCTCTGGTTCGGACTCAGATGGAATAGTACCCCCAACTTCAGAGCTTGCTTCATCTTGAGAGTCGTAGACGTCCTCGGGGACATCGGCATCTGTTGTATCTGACAGGAGAGTTGTTTCCTCGGGCTCATCTCCTTGGAACATCGGATTATCGTGGATGTTTTGAGGAGTGCTACCCCCTGTTTCATTAACCCCCAGTGGTGTGGATGATGAATCTCCTACTGTGGTAGATTTCGTCTTCGAACGGGTACCGTGGAATACTCCGTTGGTGGACAACCGTTTAGACGACAGTTTCTTAGTCACAGTGGTTGAAATCGTTGGGCTGGAAACATTTATCTTCTTCCCTCTCCCATCGGCGGGGATCATCAGAGCGGAGTTGCAAGAGACGACGGAAGGTGTTTCGTCCTCTGATCTTGGTCGTTGCAGCCTTTGGAAAACAGACTGCCGGTCTTCTCTTGCTATCGTGTTGTTGCAACAGCAGTTGACAATGATTTGGGTGCAGTGATGTCCGTAGGAGGACTCTTTGCATACCGGGGCCTCTTCTCTTTCCTTGCATTTGTGGAGGATAACCTCACGCAAGTCAGACGGGTCTGGAATGACCATGTTTGCTCCATGGATTTTGGGAGACTTTTGGGAACCACTCTGTCCGTTTGCCACCGGGGGCTGGACTTGAGTGGTTCTGTACAACTTCCCATCAGAGGCCTGCATAACAGTATGTGGAGCGCTCGGACGATCAGAGGTTGGGACAGCCGACTGAGCCCGACGAGCTAGCGCTGCCCTTGACTTCTTCACTCGAGCGCCTGAAGGCGTATAATAGGAAGAGTCAAAATGATGCTGCAGAGAGTCAGACACATTTTCTTGGGCACATGAGAGATTAGGACCATAGGAGAGGCGATCGAAGACTGAGCCTGAGCTACACGGAGTATAGTATGCGGCTGGAGTCAACAGTCTTCATACGGCTGGCAGTTGTGGCCGCATAGGCTTTCTTCGTGCGGCTGGAAGTCTCGGCCGCATGAGTTTTCTCCATGCGGTTGGAAGTTCCGGCCGCATGGATACTCTTCATGCGGCTGGCAATCTTGGCCGCATGAGTGTTCGGCTTCTTCTTGGAGCACATAGATTCACACTTTGTCCCTGCAAGTCCAGCATCGTAGTGCTTTCCTCTGCCGGACTTGGGGACAGCATAGTCTTCTATGGCTTGATGTGGGACCGCGTGAGAGTCGCCTTCGCCATCTTGGGTAGCAGAGAGTACTCCGTCCAGGGCCTGGGGAGGAGTAAATGATTTTGGCCTCCACTCCCTGCGAACCTTCTTTGTGCGGGTTTGCTTCTGGACCGGGCCAGCGCTCCCGTCGGAGAGCATTTCTTCAAACGCCTGTTGGTCGAAGCGGACGACCATCTTCTGTTACGTGGAGCAAAGTTTGGCTGCATCCAATTGAGTCCCCAACTTCTCAGCCGTGGAGAAGTTTGTCCCCAACAGAGTCGCCATCGTGTTTGCCATTGATTGTAAAAGTACAGAACAATTTATGTAGGAGGACTGAACTTAGACTCACAATACAAACTCGCTTGTACAAAGAAAGCCAAGGGACGAAAACCTAGGTACAATAATCTAAGTACAATTGTTTATTTTAGATTCTGGGGGGTGACGATAGAGGCTCGGGAAAGCGACGGCAGCTCTGCCTTACTCCTTCGACGATCGGATGCAACCTTGGCTCTGTAGAAGAACTGCTTGGCGTTGATGAAGAAATGCTCTCCTTTCGATCTCTGTTTATTCTCTCTCTGACTCTCTGGATCCGAGGGGGTGTGCTCTCCTGTCTCTGTCTGTGCTCTCCTCTTCGCAAGGGAATGGCACCCTGCTATTTATAAGAGTTGGGGCATCATTAGGGTTTGCAATGATTGCCCATTCTCAAAAGTCGGCGGCTAAGGATCAATGAATCTGGGCCGCTCATCTCGAATATAATAGATCTGAGCAATTAATGTGATTGCATCAAATCTCTGTGGGTAATTAATGATGATTGACATAAATCCTCATGATTTGTTATGCCAAGCTCGGATCTCCCGCCACGTATTCAATTTGCTTGATTACAAATGATCTGATTTGATCCCAAAAATTATGAGGATGGCACTAAACCTGGTTGTTGGGATTTGTTGATGAATCTTGATCGATTTGATGCCATGTGTCCCACTATCATTAGGCTGTTAGATGTAGGGACGCTGGAAAAACTAATCATCTGCCACGTGTCTTAACCGCGAGCCACTTAGGAAATCTGAGCCGCATAAGAATTGCTCCCCACTGAGCCGCATAAGGCTGGCCACGTGTCAAGGCTGCTTGGGAGTGGCCTCTGAACATTTGAATCGCAGGGAGATGATCTGAGCCACATGAGCATAGGCGACCGCATGATGGGTGGCTTCTCAGCGAGCCGCATGAAGATAGTCCTCGTGAGCCGCATGGGGTAGCCTCTGGCTGAGCCGCTGTCACGCCCCGATCCGGGAAATCGATCGTCCTCACTAGATTTCACCCGAATCATCGTCCTCGCTGGGGCGTAATGCCGCACGAGCCTGGAGTTGCGCTCGTGCAAGACAAGATAACAGTTTACATAGCGTTTATCCCAAATTGATAACATAAGCAGCGGAAGGAAAACAGAGTATGACATAAGAATATCTTTTATTGATAATGAAATGAAGATTACAAAGGCTCTGAATAGCCCAACATATATGCCAATTGGCTACAACGCTCATGATCTCTCTAGCTCACAAAGGATTACATTGTTCCATACATTATGCCTCTTTATAGCCACCAAGTTGTCTTTGGCCGAACATCTCCATGTCGCAAGTCCGAACGCCTATGCGGTAGCTCCTCTTGAACGCCAAGGACTCCATGCCTCGGCACGTCCAAGCCAAGCCCCGCCCCGAGCCGATCATAACCTGAGCCTGCACATAAACTAGTGGGGGATTAGTGCTTTCGTCCTCGCTTCACACTGATCAAGACCCGCTCGCACCCAAACCAAACACTTAATCATTTAGTGAAACATGCATCTTAAATGGTAATCTTTCTATTTAGCCTTAGGATCAGTTTTATGGCAAATCTTCATATATAGCAACTTATCATAAATGTGTCCAATGCCATGTTCCTGCAGCAGATACAGTTAGACATAATCTAAAACATAAACGTAGTGATTCGTGCTCATCCCGTCCCATATTGCCTAGCCTGCACGGGTTATAATTAACATAGAATCATATCATTCACGCAACAACCAACCATAAACTTAGACCATGCATAAGGGTCGCAGGCCCTGCGCCTGCACCCAACTCTTATCTCAGCCCACCGGCCCTATCTATATGAAGGTCACGGTGTTTCGTACCGTAATGGACTTGGCATCTCTTATGTGTAAGCCTACGATCACTTCGATACGGGTTGCTAGCCCAGTATCCGAAGGATCCCAAACTTATGGATATCATAGCTTATTACAGTACTGGACGGTCGCAATCCGTCCGAATGATGTGCACCATAAATACCACACATAATTCCCTCCTAGGACGAACGGTCCCGGTGCCCCGGCGTAACCGTCCGAGGGAAGCCGCACCCGTGCACGGGCCATCCGAGTCCATTGACCAAGCAATACGTACCATAGCATACAATCTATAACATACCAACCGATCTCGTATTCCATAAATATAGCCTTTTCCCCAAACATATTCATGTTCCGACGGCATCATGTCCCAACGCATCCGTGTTGATGCACGACGCCCAACGGCTTTGACTTCTCATACTTAATTCACACGTCCCATTCATAATGTTATTCGCATAGCCTACTTCCGTATTTACTTAGTTATTTCGTAGTTTCCGTGCACGAGGGCACGCTTAACGCCATAGTCAATGTTCTACACCTAGTATTCAATGTTCTCGGAGCCGTGCACATGATGCACATCTCGATATTGTCTTTCAATATTCTACCATCATGCCCTACCGCAATCCGTACATTTGATGCACGTCGCTTCAATTGTTCAATGTTCAATGTTCTATCTTAATGTTCAACACATACTTAGACCCGTAGTCATTCGAGCCACGCTCGCTAACTCGATAATCATCTTACGCATACAATGATATCTTTTATTAGACGTGAAGGAATAGGGAGAGAGAGTCAAGAACCCGCCCACCTTAAGTCGATACGCCTTGCCCTTTCGTCGAGTTGAAGCGGCTCGCTTCCACAACTTGGTCGCATAGCTAACTCTCTGACTTAGCCATTCCTTTGCTCTACTCGATTGATTTGGCCTATCTTGCCCATGCCACAATCCGTTGTAAGGCCACGATTTGGTTTCGCGGACACTTCATTGCATAAGGCAAAATGTCGACCTCTTATCGTCCAGCGTAAAAGCATAGCCTGCACACTAGATCAACTAAAATCAGCACTTGCTCAACGGGACTTATCTTTTGCATCGATTCGATTTATAGATTCCAACCGACTCAAAGCTTACCTTTGGCCAACGTAACACTTGCATCGATTTGCATCGATACCTCATCGGGTCAACGCAACTCTTCGAGTCAACGACTCATCGTAATGCACCGTGCAGAGCGGGACATTACAGCCGCATGGGGTAGCTTCTGCCTGAGCCGCATGGGATGGCCTCTGTCTGAGCCGCATGCGACTGTCCACGTGTCAAGGCCGCATGAAGGTTTTTGGGGTTTGATGGATTGTGTCAGAGATTTCCTTCGTTTCCCTAGGAGTCTGCCATTATGACAGAGTCATTATTGCATCTTTATGTCAGAGCTGTCATTTGTCAGAGCTGTCAGCCGTCAAGGCATTAAATACAGTAACAGACAAAGGAAAGAGCTATTTTGAAGGCCACGTGGCTCCTCTCTGGGCCGCATGGAACAATTCGAGCCGCATAGACGCTTGAGCCGCATGGATCCCTGAGCCGCATCGGCTCTCTGAGCCGCATGGGGATCCTTGGCCGCATGGAGCTCCCAGGGATTTTGAGCCGCATGAAGCTTCCTTGGTTCTGTGCCGCATGAAGAATATTTCATGACCTAGCCGCATGAAGGACGTCTGTAAAACCCCTAAATTTCTACTATTATTTTTTATTTATTAAATTTAGTACGGATTTAAAATTTTGTATTGTACGTCGCGTAGTAGTATTTTACGTCGCGTACGAAATTTTATTTTGCTCAACGAGTGCGAATATGTGCGAGCATACATATTTTAGAAAAATATTTTATTTATTATTTATAGTTTCAAAATAATATATACAATAGTTATTTTTATTAAAAGTAATTTAGCAAAAAGGTATTTTAAAGATTGATTATTTATGTTTATTTTTGAAAACTTTTTTTTTAAATTATTAAAAATATAGTTTAAAATTATTTCCTATTAATACTTAAATAATTATTATAATTTTTGAAATTATTTATTATTAATATTTTATTATCCGGAAAAAGTATTTGAAAATATTAATTTGGTTTAAATTGAATTAAATATGATGTAGTATATTTGAAAAGATTATTTTTATTGGCTTGCATTTGAAAATATTTTAATTAGCTTTGATTTGGAAATATAATTTATCTATACTAATTTAGATTAGATTTATCTAAATTTGAATTGAATTTATATTTAGATTTGGATTTAAATAGATTTAAATTAAATTACGCATTATCTATTCTTGGGTTTTAAATTATTCCTAATCCATATCAAATTGGGAATTCCCACATCCTATAAATAGGCAGGTACTCCTCCAACTTTTTAGAAATTGTCTCCACAAATAAATTCCACCACAAAAGTGTAGTGCCTCGTGTCCGTGTTCGTGTCCGTGTCCATACCCATCCTTTTTGTTTCCCTTCTACTATTTCTTTTATACATATACATAAATTTCTCCAAGTCCGACAACCCCGGACTCGACGTCTTCTCGTGTCTCGCAGGACACGTACCCGACACAACACCTTAACCACTGCCAACACCCTAATCCTAACCCTAACTCTCTGCCCACGTCTTCCCACCATCGTCACCACCCTGCCCTCACCACGAGAACCCAACACCAGCCATCACCACCATAGCCAATAATCCGTCCCCGCCATCACCGAACCCAGCCACTCGGCCCTCTCCTCTAGGCCACTGCCTACAGCCCTGCTCTCCTCCGTTCACCGACCCACGACAGCCTCGCCACCGTCCTGCCAGCCCAGACCCGCCACTGACCTCCCTCGACGCCCCCCCCCCCCGCAATCACCGCCACCATACACCTGTCACAACCACCAGCCTTCCCCTCGCCAGCATCACCATTGAACCACCGCTGGACGACCTCATCACCCAACATCACAGACCCGACCGTCAGCCTAGTCGCCGGCCTCCGAACACCCAGCAAAAATCACCAACCACCACACATACCCACCGCCAACAAAACAACCAAATAAATCGACTATGACTCACCTCTGCCGCGCTCGGCAACCGCCAGAGTTGACCCAGCCACAGTCTCCACCAGGTAGGCGACCTTCTCCACCCCGTCCGCCCGTCCTCCGTGCGCACGGGAAGCCCGAGCCGCCGCCGGTGGACTCCCGCGCCACCGCGAATCCGACCAACCCCATGCGCCTCCACGGGTGCAGCCCGGTCGCCGGAGACGTCCGACCATCTCGGCGCTCGCCGTCTTCCAGCGTCTCCGCGCCCAAACCCCTCTCTCGTCGACCGCACCCCGAACCCTCAACTTCCCTTCCGCCGGCTCTAACTCCGCGACCGCCACCCACGCCCACCGATCCGTCGCTCCCCGTTCTCCGTGAAACCCTCCGCCCTAGCCTCCACACGCGCGGAGCCGCCTCCACTCCCTAGCGCCGAAAACCGCCTCCGCCCCATCGCCTAGCCCTAGCCGCCTGGGCGTCCTTCCGCGCCGAGCGCGCGCCGCACACCACTATCCCGTCGGAGCCCGACCGCCCCTTCGCCGAGATCGCGCCGCCCGCCTCCTTTTCCCCCGACCCCTCTCCTTTTTCGATCACTCTCTCTCTCGACTTCTCACCCACTCCCTCTTATTTCCTCTCTCACTTAGATGGCAACTGCTGCTCTCTCGAATGAGAGAGCCAGCCATTCAGTCTCTTTTATTTTTATGTTTTTTTTTATATTTTATGTATTTTTGTTTTGATTGTTTGTTTTAGTGTAATTTTTATATTGTATTTATTTATATTACTGAAGCTGGTGTTAACTGTAGTTTTTATATATATGACTATTATTATATTTTAAATTATTATTGTTTTATTTTTATAAAGGTTACTAATAGATATTTTATTACTAATATTAGAGTATTATTATTATCATTAAATTTTGTTATTTTTAGTGGCATTAATTATTAACTATAAGGATTTTAAGTACGTATATTCAAATAGTTTCTTAGAAATTATTTCTGGCAAAAATATAATTTTTATGGGACCCTTCATGTAATTTTAAACTAGATTTCGAAGCCTAAAATATTATCATTATATTTTTGAGGTATTCTGTTGACCCAAAATTTTAGCTTAACCAAATTAAGAGCTTAGCCCCGAAATGAATTTTCGTGTTTACAAAAAAATAATTGATTGGTAAAAACCTAGTCTCCAACTATCATATAAAAATATTTTCTAAGAGTTATAAATATTTTATTTTACAAATTTCTTTGATTATCTATTCTTGTCCATAACCAAATCAAATTCTTTCCATCTTCTTGCGAACCTCGAACATCCCTATATCATACCTAACCAATTTGACTATTCCGGACTAAATGACACGATCCGTGCCACCATCAGAGGTCACCTTGTGTAGTTGTTACACTGAAGTTGCAGTTCGTACCACCGTGATATTCGCAGCACACCAGGCACTCTACCAGGCAAGACACCTTGCCTTCACTGTTTAAATTCTTGCTCAAGATCATGCATATATTTTTTTATTCTAGAAAATATAAATTGTACTTGCAAATTATTATATTTTAGTTGCATATGGCTTAGAGTTAAGGGACCACCTTTGTTTGTGTCACATTCATTGGCTCGACACTTGTGTATCACGAGTCACGAGTCTCATATAGATCTCGGACGTACGTATCGACTGGCCATCGGTGCGCACATGCCGTGCGATAGGCAATAACTGCTAAATAGTTATAGTTGTCTAGAAGACTTAGCGGTTATTAGAAATATCGTGGTGTGGATTCAGCACGAGTAGTGCATGGGGAGGGTGGAGACAGTTATTAGGCGCAGGGGCTTTCACACCTTTACTTTTCTCTAGATGCCATTTGTGACTCAGTCGAGGGACTAGTGGACGTGCATTTATTTACTTTTCTCTAGATGCCACTAGTGCCTCGGTTGAAACACAAATGTGCCGTGCATTTACTTTCCTCTAGCTGCCGTTAGTGACTCACCCAAGAAGCTAGTGGCCGTGCATTTATTTTTCTCTAGACGCCCCTTAGTTCTCGTTCGAGTTCTAATGGGCCGTGCATTTATTTTTCTCTAGATGCCACTAGTGACTTGGTTGAAACGCTAACGTGTCGTGTTTCTAGCTTCGGGAGCCCTTGTGTGGAATGTTGTCTTCAAAATGCATCTCCATATAGAATGGTTAAGGACCTTTATTTGTGTAGTTTTCTGTTGAGCTTTATTTATTCAGTTATTGGCATGATATTATGTGTCTTGTTACGTCCCTCTGAGGACCTGGTTGTCTTGCCAGGTGTGTGCTATTATCTTTCGCAGGTGTTCTAACTCTAGCCGCGACTATCTCTATTTTCGAGGATGATTGCGCTTGAATCGTCTTCGCTTCGCTCGCCAAATTTATTTCATTCTCCATGTATTTTTCCTTTACTTGTTGGTAGTGGATTTGTCTCCGCCCAACATAATGTATCAAGACAATTCATTATCTTTATATGATGTCTTTTATTCATTTATTCTGTGTGGATGAGATTTAGTTATGGTTCTACTGCATTTTACAGCTTATGTATTTATACGAGGCTTCCATATATTGGAGTATACTTCGTATGAATACAACTGGCATATCTACGTTCCTAGTCCTACGTATTTTGGGACTGGGGCGTTACATATTTTTGTGGTGGCCCATGCAGGTGAAGATAAATTGTTTGGTTACTTTACCATACCAAGCAAACCTGCGTATAGGATTAGAAGTTTAGGATCTCATCCACATACTTGACCTCTTTCCTTGATTTATCTACCGTTTGACTATCAATTGCATCTTGCTTACTTCCTTCCATCCCTATTCTTATCTTCCCTTCGTGCTTGCTAGAGATTGACCCTACTAGTTAATTGTCCCAAAACACCATTAGTTTAATTCTTTAAGTTGGGTAGAATACCTTATAAACTAGAAACCCCTTGGCCTAGTGACCTATATTAGCAAGCTTATTTAGATCCTAGAATCTAGAGGACCTAACCCGTCTAGCCAACCAAGGACTTGGACAAGAAGACTATAGGATGACTGTATGACTTAGAATCGTTCTACCTTCTTTAAATCTTAATTTCTCGTACCTATATATTTACCGTTTTGACTAATGATGCTAATGTAGCCTAGTTTTTTTGCAAGCTTACTCTTTATCGAGTTTGTTCATGACATATGCTATTGAGCGCTCACTAGCATATTGTCTAATCAGAACCAGTGCATAATGGTCTGATCAACCAAGTGCACTTTGGTTCGCTTTTATCTATTGTTCTACGTGGATGGAGACATAGTTAAACTTGTCCATTAGAGTCTCATCCACGACTGCCTTAAAAATTCTTTTTGAAATGATTCGGTCGCCTTTGAATCACATATTCGTATTCGATAACGCCTTCTTCGAACTCTAGATTGCTTTCGCCTCCACCTATTTTAGAAAGACGAATGCGATATACTAGGACTTTCTCTAGCCTTCCTATCGGTTATGACCATTCTTACTCGATGTTGCAATATCTTCATCCTAAACTACTCGACCCTATCAATACCCTCTAATCGCTTAATTAAAGTGAATCGATTTTTCATTCTATTAATCGTGACTCTCATCCATCACCCGTGACCATACCGTATTATTTTTTTCATGATCGAGATCGTGATTTCTTACGACATAATTTTGTTATTGATCGTTCCTCATCGATACCCCTTGTGTCTTTTCACCCCTCCTAATCCTTAATTTCGAGGACGAAATTCTTTTAAGTTGGGTAGGATGTAAAACCCCTAAATTTCTACTATTATTTTTTATTTATTAAATTTGGTACGGATTTAAAATTTTGTATTGTACGTCGCGTAGTCGTATTTTACGTCGCGCACGAAATTTTATTTTGCTCAACGAGTGCGAATATGTGCGAGCATACATATTTTAGAAAAATATTTTATTTATTATTTATAGTTTCAAAATAATATATACAATAGTTATTTTTATTAAAAGTAATTTAGCAAAAAGGTATTTTAAAGATTGATTATTTATGTTTATTTTTGAAAACTTTTTTTTTTAAATTATTAAAAATATAGTTTAAAATTATTTCCTATTAATACTTAAATAATTATTATAATTTTCGAAATTATTTATTATTAATATTTTATTATCCGGAAAAAGTATTTGAAAATATTAATTTGGTTTAAATTGAATTAAATATGATGTAGTAGATTTGAAAAGATTATTTTTATTGGCTTGCATTTGAAAATATTTTAATTAGCTTTGATTTGGAAATATTATTTATCTATACTAATTTAGATTAGATTTATCTAAATTTGAATTGAATTTATATTTAGATTTGGATTTAAATAGATTTAAATTAAATTACGCATTATCTATTCTTGGGTTTTAAATTATTCCTAATCCATATCAAATTGGGAATTCCCACATCCTATAAATAGGCAGGTACTCCTCCAACTTTTTAGAAATTGTCTCCACAAATAAATTCCACCACAAAAGTGCAGTGCCTCGTGTCCGTGTTCGTGTCCGTGTCCATACCCATCCTTTTTGTTTCCCTTCTACTATTTCTTTTATACATATACATAAATTTCTCCAAGTCCGACAACCCCGGACTCGACGTCTTCTCGTGTCTCGCAGGACACGTACCCGACACAACACCTTAACCACCGCCAACACCCTAATCCTAACCCTAACTCTCTGCCCACGTCTTCCCACCATCGTCACCACCCTGCCCTCACCACGAGAACCCAACACCAGCCATCACCACCATAGCCAATAATCCGTCCCCGCCATCACCGAACCCAGCCTCTCGGCCCTCTCCTCTAGGCCACTGCCTACAGCCCTGCTCTCCTCCGTTCACCGACCCACGACAGCCTCGCCACCGTCCTGCCAGCCCAGACCCGCCACCGACCTTCCTCGACGCCCCCCCTCCGCAATCACCGCCACCATACACCTGTCACAACCACCAGCCTTCCCCTCGCCAGCATCACCATTGAACCACCGCTGGACGACCTCATCACCCAACATCACAGACCCGACCGTCAGCCTAGTCGCCGGCCTCCGAACACCCAGCAAAAATCACCAACCACCACACATACCCACCGCCAACAAAACAACCAAATAAATTGACTATGACTCACCTCTGTCGCGCTCGGCAACCGCCGGAGTTGACCCAGCCACAGTCTCCACCAGGTAGGCGACCTTCACCACCCCATCCGCCCGTCCTCCGCGCGCATGGGAAGCCCGAGCCGCCGCCGGTGGACTCCCGCGCCACCGCGAATCCGTCCAACCCCATCCGCCTCCACGGGTGCAGCCCGGTCGCCGGAGACGTCCGACCATCTCGGCGCTCGCTGTCTTCCAGCGTCTCCGCGCCCAAACCCCTCTCTCGTCGACCGCACCCCGAACCCCCAACTTCCCTTCCGCCGGCTCTAACTCCGCGACCGCCGCCCACGCCCACCGATCCGCCGCTCCCCGTTCTCCGTGAAACCCTCCTCCCTAGCCTCCACACGCGCGGAGCCGCCTCCACTCCCTAGCGCCGGAAACCGCCTCCGCCCCATCGCCTAGCCCTAACCGCCTGGGCGTCCTTCCGCGCCGAGGGCGCGCCGCACACCACTATCCCGCCGGAGCCCGACCGCCCCTTCGCCGAGATCGCGCCGCCCGCCTCCTTTTCCCCCGACCCCTCTCCTTTTTCGATCACTCTCTCTCTCTCGACTTCTCACCCACTCCCTCTTATTCCCTCTCTCACTTAGATGGCAACTGCTGCTCTCTCGAATGAGAGAGCCAGCCATTCAGTCTCTTTTATTTTTATGTTTTTTTTATATTTTATGTATTTTTGTTTTGATTGTTTGTTTTAGTGTAATTTTTATATTGTATTTATTTATATTACTGAAGCTGGTGTTAACTGTAGTTTTTATATATATGACTATTATTATATTTTAAATTATTATTGTTTTATTTTTATAAAGGTTACTAATAGCTATTTTATTACTAATATTAGAGTATTATTATTATCATTAAATTTTGTTATTTTTAGTGGCATTAATTATTAACTATAAGGATTTTAAGTACGTATATTCAAATAGTTTCTTAGAAATTATTTGTGGCAAAAATATAATTTTTATGGGACCCTTCATGTAATTTTAAACTAGATTTCGAAGCCTAAAATATTATCATTATATTTTTGAGGTATTCTGTTGACCCAAAATTTTAGCTTAACCAAATTAAGAGCTTAGCCCCGAAATGAATTTCCGTGTTTACAAAAAATTAATTGATTGGTAAAAACCTAGTCTCCAACTATCATATAAAAATATTTTCTAAGAGTTATAAATATTTTATTTTACAAATTTCTTTGATTATCTATTCTTGTCCATAACCAAATCAAATTCTTTCCATCTTCTTGCGAACCTCGAACATCCCTATATCATACCTAACCAATTTGACTATTCCGGACTAAATGACACGATCCGTGCCACCATCAGAGGTCACCTTGTGTAGTTGTTACACCGAAGTTGCAGTTCGTACCACCGTGATATTCGCAGCACACCAGGCACTCTACCAGGCAAGACACCTTGCCTTCACTGTTTAAATTCTTGCTCAAGATCATGCGTACATTTTTTTATTCTAGAAAATATAAATTGTACTTGCAAATTATTATATTTTAGTTGCATATGGCTTAGAGTTAAGGGACCACCTTTGTTTGTGTCGCATTCATTGGCCCGACACTTGTGTATCACGAGTCACGAGTCTCATATAGATCTCGGACGTACGTATCGACTGGCCATCGGTGCGCACATGCCGTGCGATAGGCAATAACTGCTAAATAGTTATAGTTGTCTAGAAGACTTAGCGGTTATTAGAAATATCGTGGTGTGGATTCAGCACGAGTAGTGCATGGGGAGGGTGGAGACAGTTATTAGGCGCAGGGGCTTTCACACCTTTACTTTTCTCTAGATGCCATTTGTGACTCAGTCGAGAGACTAGTGGACGTGCATTTATTTACTTTTCTCTAGATGCCACTAGTGCCTCGGTTGAAACACAAATGTGCCGTGCATTTACTTTCCTCTAGCTGCCGTTAGTGACTCACCCAAGAAGCTAGTGGCCGTGCATTTATTTTTCTCTAGACGCCCCTTAGTTCTCGTTCGAGTGCTAATGGGCCGTGCATTTATTTTTCTCTAGACGCCACTCGTGACTTGGTTGAAACGCTAACGTGCCGTATTTCTAGCTTCGGGAGCCCTTGTGTGGAACGTTGTCTTCAAAATGCATCTCCACATAGAATGGTTAAGGACCTTTATTTGTGTAGTTTTCTGTTGAGCTTTATTTATTCAGTTATTGGCATGATATTATGTGTCTTGTTACGTCCCTCTGAGGACCTGGTTGTCTTGCCAGGTGTGTGCTATTATCTTTCGCAGGTGTTCTAACTCTAGCCGCGACTATCTCTATTTTCGAGGATGATTGCGCTTGAATCGTCTTCGCTTCGCTCGCCAAATTTATTTCATTCTCCATGTATTTTTCCTTTACTTGTTGGTAGTGGATTTGTCTCCGCCCAACATAATGTATCAAGACAATTCATTATCTTTATATGATGTCTTTTATTCATTTATTCTGTGTGGATGAGATTTAGTTATGGTTCTACTGCATTTTACAGCTTATGTATTTATACGAGGCTTCCATATATTGGAGTATACTTCGTATGAATACAGCTGGCATGTCTACGTTCCTAGTCCTACGTATTTTGGGACTGGGGCGTTACAACGTCTCATGACCAAGCCGCATGAGGAATGTCTCATGACCGAGCCGCATGAAGGACGTCTCATGACTGAGCCGCATGAAGGACGTCTCATGACTCACATGAGGAATGTCTCGATCAACCTGTGTACTCGCTTTGTGGGCCCGGGTATCCCAAGCACACGAGTGCGTAGGTATCATGTTTGTTCCCCGATGTGGGGCTAATAAAAATACTTGCCCTCGATCTTTGTTGGGGGACTTTTGAGAACCACCCTGCCCGTTTGCCGTCGGGGGCTGGACACGGGCGGTTCTGTACAACTTTCCGTCAGAGGCCCGCTTAGCGGGACGCTCTTGATGGTCAGAGGTTGGGACAGCTGACTGAGCTTGATGAGCCCGTGCTGCCCTAGACTTCTTCGACTTAGCACCCGAAGGTGCGTAATAGGAAGAGTCCAAGTTTGGAAGGAGGAAAGAGAAGTTGGTGCCCTTTTCAAAGAAGGAAAGTGGGCTCTATTTATAGAATGGAGTGAGCCCTTTCTTCTTCTCCTTTTCGACGTGGGACTAAAAGAAATATTTTCAATGCTTCTACACAGTGCACTTGAAAATTAAAGGACACAAGGATCAAATCGAGGGAATAGGGAAGATCAACGATCAAGGCAGATATCAAGTCCAAGGATCAGAGATATAGAATAATATGAAGGATATCAACAAAAGAGAATTGATGAGAACGTAAAATGTTATATTTTTATCCCTTAGTGTTCACCATTTTATGCTCATTTTATGACTAAAGGTACTGCTTATATTTATATTTTGCTTTAGCATGCAATTGGAGACAATATGTGCAAAATGGAGCTAAATTGTAATTCCGGACAGTTTTGACACCTTTTACCAAAATGGGCATAATTGTCTCCTCCGAAAAGCGATTGAGGTGCTTCAAAAAGATTTGGAAAGCTAAGACAAAGGGCAACAACTGTCGTATTTTAAGTTTTCCGAGATTCAGACTGCATCATTGATGAAATTGGGCTTCAAGTTGGGTCAAAGTTTTAGTGAACAAAAATAGGAACCAAAATAATCATTTCCCTACTTGTTCTATGACTTAGCCTATTTGGTTTGAGAAGTTGTAACTTTTAGACGATATGTACGGAGATATTGTGGGCTTGAAACAACTAATTTATGGTGTATAAAGGGGGTAGAAATCATGAGAAGACACACACAACACAACTCATCTTCTTCTTCTCCAACTTTTCTTTTGAAGTTTTGATGAACATTGCGACTAAAAGTCTTGTTGGTCGAAGTGTACGGAAGCCTTGGAATCAATGAACTTGTGAGATCTAAATTGTTTTTATATGTTTGATTTATACTTTGAATATTGAATGTTTTTCTATGCCAACTTTCATGATTGTTTTGTTTAATTACTAGGAGGCCTACTAGTTTATTATTCATTTCGATCTACCGCTAAATTAGATATCAAATCCATAATTGTTTGATGTTTCTAATTTGTGAAGCAACCAAGATTTAATGAACTGCTTTGTTTTATTAGATCTTAGGAGAAAAGCTTTTGACAAAATTAGATACAACTGCTTGTGCTTGTATTGTTTTGCTTTATCGATCTCTTTGTTCTTTAAGAAATTGCTAGATTAAATCTTTAGCGCTTGTCTGAGATTATTTAGTAATTAAAGTTAATTAGGTCGCTTGTATCTAATTAACTAAGCCCAAGAGAGATAGGAAAATACTTCCAACGGTAAATATTCAAAGTATGATTTAATTTATGCTTGCATCGATGATCAATTTTATGATTTCCAATGGTGAATGTTCACTAAAACCAATATTCCTCCCTTTGATTCATTTTAATACTTTAAATGTTTTTTTAGCTCTTCTAAAATTTTCTCTTATTATATTCAAGACCTCCCCCATCCTTATTCATATTGCATAAAAGTACACTGATTGCTCTCCGTGGGATCGATCCTTACTCTCACTTCTATAAATTATTTTAAGAGTAAAAGTTTTATTTTTGGGTGCCTACGACAGCACACCAAATTTTGGCGCCGTTGTGGGGGAGTAATTCTAGTTGAAGTTTGTGCTTTTTATTCTCATAAAATAATTTTCTGTTTATTAGAAGAAAAAAAAGATTTAATAGGACATGGCGACCAATTATCAACAAGTTGGCACTTGGCTGGATCTTCCATTTAGGCATGCTAATGAGGTAAATGTTTCTTCTCTTGAACAACAAATTGCTAGTTTAACTTCTCTTGTTCATCAAATGGTTGTAGGTGGTAATATGCAAACAACAATAGCTTGTGAGATTTCTTTAGTAGTAGGACATCCAACTGATATGTGCCCAATACTTGAAGACGAGCCCAGTATAACCACTACCAGAATAAGTCGTTTTAGCGACGCCTTAAGACGTCGCTAAAACGACAAACGCTAAAAATATATACCGACGCAATTACCGACGTTTTGGGCTTGTCGCAGAAATGTAAGTCGCCGATCTTCAAAACGTCGCAAATACCGACGTTTACCGACGTATATATACGTCGATATATTACCGACGTCTATCGTCGTGTCGTCGGTGGATTAGCGACGTTTTTAACGTCGCTACGCGTCGGTAAAAACCTGAGAATTTATCGACGATTGCCGTCGTGTCGTCGGTGGTTTAGCGACGTGTTCAAAGTCGCTACACGTCGGTAAAATCCTGGGAATTTATCGACGTTTACCGTCGTATAAAATGTCAGTAAATGTCGGTAATTCCTGGGATGATTACCGACGTGCACCGACGTTTACCGACGTTCTCCGACGTATAAGGACGTCGGTAAACGTCGATAAACGTCGCTAAATCTGCAAAAAAATAAAATACAGAATGTCCTTTTCTCCCTGCAGTTTAAAAAGACAACCAAAACCAATACACACACCCATGTGAATGACACACAAATATACACACACACCCATGTGAATGACACACAATCACACACACTGTTTTTCCTTACTGTAGAATAGGATCCAAACATCAAAGTCTACACAAATAATAGAGATCCAAACATCCAACAAAATAATAGAATAGGATCCAAACATCCAAGTCTACACAAATAATAGGATCCAAACAAACCAACAAACAAATAATAGAATCCAAGTCTACACACAACCAACAAATAGAATAGGATCCAAACATCCAAGTCTACACAAATAATAGAGATCCAAGTCACAAACAAAGGATCAAACAAACAGTCCTAACTAGGACTACTAGGAATCTGATGCAGGAGGGGCACCGCCGCGACGAAGGGATAAGAACAACTCATACTCCTCAAGTGAAATCGATACCGATGGAGCAGGCAGTGACGTCGGTGGAGTCAGTATCGAAGAAGAAGGCGATGGAGGCGGCGGAGTCGACGACGATGAAGGCGCACCCGGAGGACCAGCACGCTCCAACGCTGTAAGTCGCTGGTGGTATGAATCCATGATAGATAACATTTTATCACTGCTCTGGACCATCGAATCCTGCGCCAATCTCAGCCTCTCGGCCATGGTCACCTGTCCTGTCTGCAGCTCCGTCACCGTGCGCTCTAACCCTCCAACGGTGCGCTCTGTCCTCTCAGTCGTTTCCATGAGGTCCATAATGCCGCGGTCGAGCGCATCCAATCGTGCTAGCAGTGCAGGATCGTCCGTATGGTGCTGAGACTGCTCCTCGATCCGTCGTAGCAGGTCATCACGGAGAGACTCCATCATCTGGAGGACTCTGGCAGACTCCTGGGACGGCTGTGGACCATGCACACTAGCAGGAGATTCCCTAGAGGACTGGGTCGCAACTAGGGCACCATAGGATCCCGTACCGTAGTACGTACCCCTACGGAGTCCACCAGCAGCGGTCATCCACAACTCGTCCGCCGACGAAGCTTGAGTGGGCTGCGAGGAAGTACCGGCCTCTCCTACGTCAGGTGCACTAGCAGCCGCCCGTTCCCGCAGCCTCTGATACTCGGCCTAAAAAGTATGGATAGTACTCTATAATTTCTAATTTCTAATTAATGTACTTATTATTACTAACTACATGAATATTTATTTGCATCATATTTACTAAATTATATTAAAATTGACACGAAGAATTAAATTAAGATAACGTATTATAATACTTACATAGGTCTGCTCGGCCCTCTCGTCAATAAGGTCACCGCCGCGACGATAGGTGGCCAGAAAGACGGTCACCATGTCGACGTTACCGACCTTCCTTACCTGTAATTAAATATATTATCTTAGTAATAATTTATCGGTTTTGCATTAAAATAATATTTCTAAAAGAGAAAGACATACCAGACGACGGAAATGTTCCTTCATCAGAATCGACCCACCGCACCACTTTGAGGCATGTTGCCTAGCCGCCTTGGCCTTCTCCGACTTCTCCTTGTACCTTGGCTCGTCGAATCGAGCCTTCATCGCATTCCACTGATCAGGGGTGATCCAACCTTGGATCGACTTTCCGGCACGATCACGATCCTTCTGATCATTAATAGCGTCGTGGATCAGCTTGGCAGCGACGGCAGGAAACATCCCCTCGATAAGCTCGGCCCGGTGCGGTGGATAGAAAAACATATCCTAAAAGAGCGCAAACTTCTCAAGTTCGAAACATACCCATCTGGAAATTTTAGACCTTGAATCCACTGACAAAGCCTCACTTTATCCTCCTTCTCCAATGAAAAAATTGCCTTAGGCTGCTTCAACTTCCTATTCCCGTCCTCTATCAAATGCAGTGCAGGACGTCTACATATTTCTTCCAAGTCCAATCTGGCCTTTGGATTGTCTTTTGTCTTCCCCTTTACGTCTATTACAGTATTAATTATGTTGTCAAACACATTCTTCTCGATATGCATGACATCAAGGTTTTGTCTAATCAGATTGGTGCTCCAATATGGAAGATCCCAGAATATACTCCTCTTCGTCCAGTTATGAGTGCGACCAAATCCGTCACACTTGTAGCCCGTAGCAGGCTGCTCAATAGCTCTTAGTAAATCTTTTACCTCTTCCCATATCATGTATCCGGGCCACCTTGGCGGGGGATTAGCCTTCTCCACAACGCCAGCACGAAAAGCATTCTTGTTCCTCCGGTACGGATGATCCTTCGGCAGGAATTGTCGATGACAATCGAAGAAGCACGGTTTGCCTCCGTGTTTCAAACGGAAAGCCTTAGTGCTGTCCATGCAATACGAACATGAAAGACGACCATGCGTGCTCCATCCAGATAACATTTCATAGGCCGGAAAGTCGTTGATGGTCCACATAAGTGTGCCCGTATATGAAAATTTTGTTTTCTAGATACATCGTACGTGTTGGAACCTACTTCCCACAGCTGATTCAACTCATCAATCAACGGCTGTAAATACACATCGATGTTCCTTTTCGGATTGTTCGGACCTGGGATAATAACGGTGAGGAACATATACGGAGTCTTCATGCACATCCAAGGCGGTAGATTGTACGGGGTGACGATCACAGGTCAACACGAATACTGGGATCCCGAAAGTCCGAATGGGGTACAACCGTCGGAGCAGAGACCCAATCTGACATTACGCGGATCAGAAACAAAATCTGGATACTCTCGATCTAAGTGCTTCCATGCTTCTCCATCAGATGGGTGATCCAACACTCCTTTGGTATGTTTCCGCTTATGCCAACTCATGTTTTCTGCAGTTTCCTTCACCATAAACAACCGCTGCAACCGCGGCGTCAATGGCAAGTAGTGCATCGAAGAGGTAGGCTTTCTGGCACCGACAGACTTTTCTCTACCACATGCCTTGTAGCGATCGATACCACAAAATCTGCAGGCGTCTTTATCCTTGTCATCCTTGTAGTACAACATGCACCCGTTGCGACAGGCATCGATTTTTTCGTATCCCATCCAGAGCGATCTAACCATCCTCTTAGACCGTTAGAAGTCTTTAGGTAACTTCGCACCCTCAGGCAATATTTCTATAAGCAACTCCATAAGACGGTTGTAGCAATCTTGCGACATGTTAAAATCGGACTTGATGCTCAACAATCTTGTAACCACCTCCAACGGTGAATGATCCTCACAACCAGGATATAATAGAGTCCTTACATTCTCCAGCAACTCCATGAACTGTGCAGCATCGGGGTTCGGTGCCTCCTCAGGTGCATCATGATCATCCGGATCGAAACTAGGCCCGGCCACATCAAAAACCATATTCACCAACCCATCGTCGTAAGGAGCGTTGTTGTGGACATCCATATAAGGCTCGTACTCCGATGCTAAAGACACAAGTTCTCTGTGCTCGCTCCACTGATAGTAATTCGGCGTGAAACCCTTCGAGTATAAATGATACGTGACATCCACTTCTGGATGATATTTCAAGTTGCGACATCTCACACACGGACACTTAATTTTGGTACCGTCCATGTACTGAGGGAACGCCTTGGCAAACTGCAGGAACTAGTGTACACCCTCTATGAATTCATCTCGCATACCGTACATGTCATCAGGATGACGGTTGTACATCCACGAACGATTCCGCAGATAGTAATTCAGCTCTATATCCATTTGAGGATAATTCTGTAAGATAGATACATATGCACATCGTTTAAACACTTGTAAAAGTAATCATGATACAACAAGTGGTAATAGATATGATGTATCCTATGTAGTTTTTTTCCTCTCTTTACTATGAACCTTGGTTAACATTAATATTTTCCCACTTCTCTAGGGTGAGGTTGAGGTAGATATCCTATGATGCGGAATAGTCGACTGAATGACCCGAATGAGAAGGAAGAAAGTAGGGAGCTCACTCTATACACTCTAGGATTGACTTATTTCGTCATTGATTTGACTTATTTTGGTAGTGCAAAATGTCAACAATATCCGATACGGTACCTCGAAGACCTAAATATAGAATATTAATGTCAATTGGTGTTTTGGAATCATAAAAATGATATACTAGGTCAATTCTAGGTCTCCAAGTCATTTCTAGGTTACACTAGGACAACTGGGTCAATACCTTGCCAAACTTGGTCAAACTAGGTCACACCTAGGTTTTTAGGGCCATACGTTGCCTTACAAAGGTATTCTAGTCTATACTAGGCTAATACCCGATGTATTTGCCCTATCAATATCCTATTCACATAGGTAAAACCATTACTATGGCCTATTTACCTAATTACCTATACACTAGCCTATCCTTAACTCTAGTAAAAACCAATACCCAAACTCAATACCCCATACACTACAACATAGGTATCTCCCATACCCATGTGTCAACCCATTACCTAAACCTATAGGCTTCCTAAACCTATATATTACCTAGTCACTCTAGGTAAAGTCATTACCTATACTCATAGGTAAAACAATTCCTATCTTGAAGTTACCTATACTTATTGTCCTAGTCCTCATCTATACACATTATCCTAAGGCCTCGTTTGGTTCACCGATTTAAGGAACTAGGAAAGGAAAGTTGTTCCTTTCCTTTGTTTGGTAACCACAAACTTGAGAATCAATTTTCTCACAAGGGGAAAAATTGGAGGGAATATGGTTCCACTCATGACTCGAATATCAGAGCTAATCGTCGAGCTTGACATAAGTGATAATGTGCAAATTTGAGGAAAAATTGGCAGGGTTACCACCTTGTCAACTGGGTAGTTTGTAGAAGGAAAAACTTCTTAATGTGCAAATCGTTCCTAATTACAACTGATAATGTTAAATGTTATACATAAATGTACATGTTCTGTATTCCACCTACCTGTTCATGTGTACCCATGGACTGAACTCTAATGAGATGGACTGCAACATGGTTATGTGGGCTGAACACATACCTAGGATGGACTGAAACATGATATGCTCTATGGTATGCAGGACAGATTCATGTAAGTGGATTGATACCCAATTGTGACAGGGACTGTCCTCATAGGCAGTACAGGACCCGGGCTAAACCAATACCCACTTCTAACCTGAGTCATTCCTCTTCCTTCGACTGATACTAACATCAATGGAAATTGTTACAACCATAGGAGTGGACTGCACAGTAGTAATGAACATGTGATGGCTGCTATTTAAGGGACTGAATAATTACTTAACACCTGAACCTTACACTTATAACAATACCTTAGCTAGGGACATGAGTAGGGCTGCAAACGAGCCAAGCCGAGCCAAGCTTTTGTAAGCTTGAGCTTGGCTTGACTAGAATTAATCGAGTTCGAGCTCGAGCTCAAGCTTGATAAATTTTTTATTTTAGAGCTTGAGCTTGTTTATATTAAGCTTGAGCTTGGCTTGGTTTGAGCTCGAGCTTGGCTTGATAAGCAAGCTTGATTCAAGCTTGATAAACAAGCTCGATAAGCTCATATCAAGCTCATTAAGCTTGATTTCAAGCTTGTTCACCTTTATTTCAAGCTTAATGAGCTCGATTTCAACCTAGTTACGCTTGAATTCAAGTACCTGTAATTTAACAATTTATTTATAAAAAATTTAATTAAAAAAGTTCCTTCATATCAATTATTAAGGACATATAAATATATAAAGCACACAACCATATCTTTATACAAACATACATAAAATTAGAATTCAACAAACAAACGAGCTTCTAAACAAGCTCCTAAACGACCCAGCTCGTAAGCTCATAAACGAGTCAGCTTGCGAGCTCGAACGAGCCGAGTACTTCTAAGCTTGAGCTTGGCTCATTTATTAAACGAGCTCGAAAACGAAGCTTGAGCTCAGGTTGTTTACTAAACGAACCGAGCTCAAACGAGCTTTTATCGAGCCGAGCTTCGAGCAGCTCACAAACGGCTTGGCTCATTTGCAGCCCTAGACATGAGCTTTGGTATTCGAATCCCCAATTGATGCATAGGTCCATGGGGACCCAAGCTTGACGATTAGCTCTGACATAAGTCAAAGTGTCAAAGTATCAAAGTGTCAAAGTGTCAAAGGATTAGGTCTGGTCGTGTCTGTGTCGCATCAGAAAAAGGGAGATAGGGTTAGGGTTTACCGACACAGCTTGGGGTTGGGTCGAGGTCGCCGGGGCTGGAGCAGCGGCGGAGGAGACTGGTCGGGTGGTCGTCGGAGGGAGTGAGTCGTCGGAGGAATGGGGTCGTCGGGCAGGGGGTCGCCGCGAGCGGAGATTAGAAAATTTTGGGTGAAAAAATGAAAAATCGATCGGACCAGAACCCTATATGAAATGTTTTAGCGACGTCATTTAAAGAAATCGATAACCGTCGCTATTTATTAAAACCTGGCGACGTCGTAAAAGTATCGTCGCTAAACGTCGCTGAATAAAAAAACAGTGACGTTTTGCGACTAGAATGCGACATCAGTTGTCCAAAACATAAATTGTGTCGCTAACTGTCGCTCAAACGTCGCTGATAGTGACGTTCAGCGACGTATATATAAAACATCGCTAAAAGCACAAAACATAGCGACGTATTTATCTGGAGTCGCTAATTTCGTCGTCATTATGACTTATTTTGGTAGTGAACTCAAAATTGCTTAAGTTACCAGCAGTGCAAGCAACCATATCCCCATGAACAACAATTAGGCCAAACTTCTAACCCTAGTGTGTCTTTAAAAGATATTGTTATGTCTCTTGCCACTAATACTTTTCAATTTCAACAGGAGACGAGGACCAGCATCCAAAGTCTGAACAATCAAATAAGCCAAATGGCTACAATAATTAATAAATTTGAGGCACAAAGTTTGGAAAAATTATCATCTCAAACGATAATAAATCCAAAAGAAAATATAAGTACAACCGTTTTGAGAAATGACGAAGAGGTTGACAACCTAGTAAAGAAAGCGCCAACATCGTCAAAACAAGAAGAAGAGATCAACAGCGTTGCAGACACGAACATTCCTAATGACAACGTAGTACCAAATGGACAAGAAATTTTTGAACTTGATGGCAAAGATGGATTGGAAGTTGCCATCAGTGAGCATGTTGAGAAAGGGAATGAAGAGTTATCTTTGAGTTCTAATTTGCAGGAAATTGTATCAGCATTGAATAAATTTCTAAAAATGCAACAGTCATGTAAATTTTCTTATATGGCATTATCAAATTCTAACAACTGGCATTTACCATCTATTTTGCAGGCCTCTATCCAAGATGAGAAACCCTTTCATAGTTATGTCAAGTGTGCATAAAGTCGAGCCAACGACGTATTAAACAAAGGCGCTGCTTGGGAGGCAGCCTAAGGGAAGTTTGTTTTTATTCTTGCATTTCTATTTTTGTTTATTTTGTTCTTTTATTTGCATTTAGGCTTACATTGGGGACAATGTCAGTTTTAGTGTATGGGAGGATTTAAATTATTGTAAGCCATTTTAGTTTTTTTCGATTTAAAAAATGAGTTTTTTTGTGGTTTTTAATAAAGTATTAGTATTATTTTTTTATTTAAAAAAAGAGTTTTGTTCTTCTTTTTTTTCTGGTTTTCAATAATTTTTGGTTGTGTATGTCATGAGGAAGACTCAACTAAGTTTAAAAAATTCATAACATGATTGAATAAATACTATTTTCAACTTAGAATTAATTAGTATAGTTATTTTCCTTGAGGATGGTTGTGACTAAATTTGGTAGACAAAAGTCGGTGAGATTTCGAGCCTTTAGACTGACACATCAATGTCAATATTTTCTTTGATGAAAGATATTCTTCCATGGACTTGTTTCTCTAGAACTTGCTTAGATTCTCTTCGAGGTCACATCGGCACATGCATACATGAATATGATTAAGGCCATCTTTGTTATACGCTACATAAGACAAATAGCCTACCCTGAAATTATTTTTCCTTTGGTTGAACCCCTTTGAGCCTTATTGCTTCTATTTTTGTGAACCCATATTACAAGCTTTAACTTGAAAAAAATCCTTACCCATGCCAGAAAACTAATGGAGCATTATGATATGTATGGGTGTATAAAAATAAGTGTGGGGGTATCTGAATTTCTAGTTTGGCTACATATTTTTATTCTCAAATTCTTGAGTTCCATCATGAAAAAAAAAGCAAAAAATAAAAATAAAAATGAAAAAAGAAAATGAAAAAAAGACGATGAGAAAAAGAAAGAAAGAAAGAAGTAGTAAAAAAAAAGTGATGGAGGAATTACTTTTGATATTCATTTTCATAATTCTTCCTCCAATTCCAATAAAGGGGTATGTTGAATGCTTTAAGGTCAATTTGAAGAAGCTAAATGGGGTGATTGATTTTATATATTTTATATATTCGAGCTTGAGTTAAATCATTTTTGCTTCACTAGTTTTGATGATTTTTTTTAGCCACACTCCCAAATATATCCTACCTTGGTCCTAAGCCCCATACCCATAAAAGTCCTTATGATTTGTGTTATGTATATGATCCAAGTGGTGGAGAATGAGAAGATATGCAAGCTTATGGTAGATCATTTCTTTTGGAATGAATTTGAACGAAACACATACCCTTCAAATATATGATTGTTGAGTGTTTATTCCCGTGAGGGTCTACCAATTTAGTTTACTCTATCTTCAAATAAAATAACTTACTAAGTAATTAGAAGTTATTTAAGAATATATTTTTATGATATGTTATGAGTTTTAAAGAGCTTGGTTATTCTTTATTTATGGCATTACAACCTTGATTTTCGTTTTGAAAAAAAATAATTTTGAGTTTTGTCCGAGGGCGAACAAAAGTTAACTGTGGGGGTATTTGATGAGAACGTAAAATGTTATATTTTTATCCCTTGGTGTTCACTATTTTATGCTCATTTTATGAGTAAAGGTACTGATTATATTTATATTTTGCTTTAGCATGCAATTGGAGACAGTATGTACAAAATGGAGCTAAATTGTAATTCTGGATAGTTTTGAAACATTTTACCAAAATGGGCATAACTTTCTCCTCCGAAAAGAGATTGAGGTGCTTTAAAAAGATTTGAAAAGCTAAGACAAAGGGCTACAACTTTCCTATTTTAAGTTTTCCGAGATGCAAAATGCATCATTGACAAAATCAGGCTTCAAGCTGGGTCACAGATGCTGTGAACAAAAATAGAAACCAAAATAACCATTTTCCTACTTGTTCTATGACTTAGTCTATTTGGTTTGAGAAGTTGTAACTTTTATAGGATATGTGGGGAGATATTGTGGGCTTGAAACAACTAATATATGGTGTATAAGGTGGGTAGAAATCATGGGAAGACACACACAACACAACTCTTCTTCTTTGTCTCCAACTTTTCTTTTAAAGTTTTGATGAACATGTGCGGCTAAAAGTCTTGTTGGTCGAAGTGTACGGAAGCCTTGGAATCAATAAACTTGTGAGATCTAAATTGTTTTTATATGTTTGATTTATACTTTGAATATTGAATGTTTTTCTATGCCAACTTTCATAATTGTTTTGTTTAATTACTAGGAGGCCTACTAGTTTATTATTCATTTCGATCTACCGCTAAATTAGATATCAAATCCGTAATTGTTTGATGTTTCTAATTTGTGAAGCAACCAAGATTTAATGAACTGCTTTGTTTTAGTAGATCTTAGGGAAAAAGCTTTTGACAAAATTAAATACAACCGCTTGTGCTTGTATTGTTTTGCTTTATCGATCTCTTTGTTCTTTAAGAAATTGCTAAATTAAATCTTTAGCGCTTGTCTGAAATTATTTAGTAATTAAAGTTAATTAGGTCGCTTGTATCTAATTAATTAAACCTAAGAGAGATAGAAAGATACTTCCAACGGTAAATATTCAAAGTATGATTTAATTTATGCTTGCATCGATGATCAATTTTATGATTTCCAATGGTGAATGTTCACTAAAACCAATATTCCTCCCTTTGATTCATTTTAATACTTTAATTTTTTTTATCTCTTCTAAAATTTTCTCTTATCATATTCAAGACATCCCCCATCCTTATTCACATTGCATAAAAGTACACTGATTGCTCTCCGTGGGATCGATCCTTACTCTCACTTCTACAAATCATTTTAAGAGTAAATGTTTTATTTTTGGGTGCCTACGACAGCACACCAAGAATTATGACAGATATTTAAATATCAGTAACCCCCACATATCAGATAAATCAGACCTACATGGGCCACCACTAAATCCTATGTCACGCCCCAGAACTAGAATACTAGTAAGTATGGACGGAGCAGGCCAGCTACGTATTCCAAAGTACTCCAGTACCCCGAAATAACGTATAAGCTGTATAGATATGGGGGTTACTACTACAATCCAACAGTCAATCTTTGGTCAAGCAATCCTAGGTATCTCAATCATAGGCAAATATACAAAGTACAAGAATTATGATCATCAGACATAAAATAGTAAAACGTCCCAACTATATATACATGGATGATCATGAAGCTAGTAATACAAAGTGAAGAACTAGCAAGAGTAATAGTCATACATGATAAGCTCTAGCTATAGTATAGAATATGCAAATCATGTTTAGGCCCGTAGGCTAAATGTCACGATCCAAAACACGAGCTAAACACGTGCTCAGAGGCTAAACGCCACAAAAGAATAATGTACATGACTAGTGGAAGAATGATATAGGAAAACCCACTAAGGTATTCTGGTGCTCCGGGTAGTCACCGTCGAGTAGATGGTACAAAAGATCTTTCGGGCTACTCTATCATATATAGCCAAACAAAACCCGTAGGGTTAGACCCTCAATAACAAGTACCACAAATGAAGCCAAACTATTAACTAAAACCTGCAATAACTAACATAGCAATGGATAGAGACAGAAATAAGTAAATGCGGATCGAGACTCGTGCACTAACAATGCACTTATCCCGAGAATAGAAAAGACAATAAGCAAAGGAACATGGAGCATAAAGTAAATAATATGTGACATAATGTAAACTGTGTACATGTGAGTTAAACGGAAGCATGTGAACATGTGACATAAACTGAACAATGTAAGAGAAATGGTACACGTGAGCCTATAAAATAACTGGAACATGTGAGCATGTTAGATAACTGGGACATGTGAGCATGTTAGATATATATAACGACAAATGATAAGATAACTTAGGAACTATTCCGGAACCCAAGTTACAACCCGTAAACCAAACAAGGACCGAGTTTTAACCCTTCTCCAGAACAGAAGTTAGTTTCTAATCATTTATCGACAAAAGTAAAGCATAAATAATAATGTATTGAAATAAACATATACGGACACTGCCTAGACAAAACTAGACTAGACTGGACTCCATACAATAATAACGGCCAAGCAATGAGTACAACTTTATACATTAGCTAACTAGGGTTATCACAATCCTAATTACTAACAAGATGCAGTTGAGATATTCCCACAGTCACAAGCCCTGCAGACTCTCCAGGTTATCCAGGCGAGGTTACTAGAGTTATTAGGTGACTTAGAGTACAACACATAATAGTGTTCTAGAAATGCGTCATATTCGACGGTAGGCGACAAGTCCACTGGTGTGACCGGTATAATGGGATCGCCTGTAACTGGAAATCTCTTTATATGAACTACTTGATCAATCTAGTCGTTTAATCTAGTCAGATTCATTATGAATCCCTGACCGTGGTAACCAGAAATCCATGTCCTAGATATGCTGCAAGACGAGACAGGTAGCTTTTACAATCACAATCAGGAAAATCAACTACGGTGCCCAAACAAGAGTTACATTTAACAAATCAGGATTGGCTGTCGCAACAACAATCAAGATTTCACATGTCATGTCGGATTTACTTATCTTGTCAAGAGTACTTGTCAGGAGTGCGTCTCGATGGGCCACTATAGAGAAAATAAAGAGTTTGTCATGACAGGCCACTATGATGTAAGCAAGGAAAGACATGTACAAGAGTGCACCACGACGGGTCACTATCTAGTAAGCAAAGAAGGCATGTAACAAGAGTGCGCCACAACGGACCACAACAAAGAAATTCTAGATATGGCATAGACTGTAAGTATAATAAATCCGGGAAGGCATGGCAAGACATATTATAGCATATAAGAAAAATCGAAAGGAAAGACATATCATGGCATGTGAGAAGGAATAAATAAATGTAAGTACATGACATAGAATAATAATTGAACATGTGCTAGTGTCAAATGTATACAGGGTGTACGATTATTCTCTAACTATACAAGATCATCAAGATGAGATAATGTTTTCATGTTCAACTCAAGTTCAATATTAACAAGTTATCAAGTCGGGTCGTCACAAGTTAGGCCAAGTATAGAAAACATGCCAAGAAGATCAAAACCTATAATTGAAATTATCAGTTGCATATGAACTCCAATTAAAGCAAAAAAGAAGATTCGTGAAGCCAAGACAAAGATCTACAACTTTCATGTGTTAAGTTTTATAAGATTCTAGCTACAAAACAGCTTAAACATGCAAAAATAGCTAAGTACAGGAAAGCGCAGTGCAGTACAGTACTAGAAAGCACTGGTGCAGTACAATGAAGGAAAGCACACGTGCAGTCTGTACAGGAAAGCGTAGGTGCAGTCTGTGCAGGAAAGTGCAGGTGTAGTCTGTGTAGGTAAACGCAGGTGCAGTCTGTGCAGAAAAGTGCAAGTGTAGTCCGTATTGGAAGGTGCACAGGTGGTGCAGTCTGTGCCGGAAGGTGCGCAGGTGCAGTCTGTGCAGGAAGGTGCGCAGGCTGTGCAGTCTGTGCTGGAAGGTGCGCATGCTGTGCATTAAGGTGCAGGCTACGCGCAAGTGTAGAAGCATAGAAAAGAATAAAGAAAGATCCATGCGGCTAAGGATCCCCATGCGGCTGAGAGAGCACATGCGGCTCAGGGATCCATGCGGCTCAAGCGTTTATGCGGCTCGAATAGTTCCATGCGGCTCAGAGAGGAGCCACGTGGCCCGCAACAGCTCTTCCCTTTGTCCCTTACTGCATTAAATGCCTTGACGGCTGACAACTCTGACAAATGACAGCTCTGACGTACAATAATGGCTCCGTCATAATGGCAGATTCCTAGGAAAACGAAGGAGATCTCTGACACAATCCCCCGAAATCCAGAAACCTTCATGCGGCCTTGACACGTGGACAGTCACATGCGGCTCAAACAGGAACCACCCCATGCGGCTCAGGCCGAAGCTATCCCATGTGGCTCACGAGAACTACCCCATACGGCTCAAGCAGAGGCTACCCCATGCGGCTCACGAGGACTATCTCCATGCGGCTCACGAAGAAAGCACCCATCATGCGGTCACCTACGCTCATACGGCTCAGATCATCACCATGCGGTTCAAATGTTCAGGGGCCACTCCCAAGCAGCCTTGACACGTAGCCAGTCTTATGCGGCTCAATGGAGAGCAGTCCTCATGCGGCTCAGATTTTCTAAGTGGCTCGCGGTTAAGACACGTAGCATGATAATGGGACATGTGGCATCAAATCGACCAAAATCCATCAATAAATCCTAATAAAATATTGGGATCAAATCAGATCAGTTGCAATCAAGCAAATCAATGACACGTGGCGGAAAATCCGACATTGGCATAACAAATCATGAGGATTTATGTCAATCATCATTAATTATCCACAAAGATTTGTTGCAATCACATTAATTGCCCAGATCTATTATATTCAAGATGAGCGGCCCAGATTAATTGATCCTTAGCCGAGGACTTTTGAGAATGGGCAATCATTGCAAATCCTAATGATGCCCTCACTCTTATAAATAGCAGGGTGTCATTCCCTTGCGAAAGGAGAGGAGAGAACAGAGAGAAGACGGAGATAGAGAGTCAGAGAGAGAATATACAGAGACCGAAAGGAGAGCATTTCTTCATCAACACCAAGCAGTTCTTCTACGGAGCCAAGGCTGCATCCGATCGTCCAAGGAGTAAGACAGAGCGGCCGTCGCTTTCCCGAGCCTCTATCGTCACCCCCAGAATCTAAAATAAACAATTGTACTTAGACTGCTGTATCTAGGTTTTCGTCCCTAGGCTTTCTTTGTACAAGCGAGTTTGTATTGTGAAGTAAAATTTCAGTCCTCCGATAATCGTTCTGTCCTTTTATATTTCATGGCAAACACGATGGCGACTCTGCTGGGGACAAACTTCTCCACGGCTGAGGAGTTGGTGACGCAATCGGATGCAGCCAAACTTGGCTCCACGCAACAGAAGATGGTCGTCCGCTTCGACCAACAGACGTTTGTAGAAATGCTCTCCGACGGGAGCGCTAGCCCGGTCCAGAAGCAAACCCACACAAAGAAGGCTTGCAGGGAGTGGACGCCAAAATCATTTGCTCCTCCCCAAGCCCTGGACGGAGTACTCTCTGCTGCCCAAGACGGAGAAGGCGACTCTCATGCGGCCCCACTTCAAGCCATAGAGGACTCTGCTGTCCCCAAGTCTGGCAGAGGAAAGCACTACGATGCTGGACTTGCAGGGACAAAGAGTGATTCTATGTGCTCCAAGCGGAAGCCGAACACTCATGCGGCCAAGACTGCTAGCCGCATGCATGATGCTCATGCGGCTGAAACTGCCAGCCGCATGAAGAATGTCTATGCGGCCAGAACTTCCAGCCGCATTGAGAAAACTCATACGGCCGAGACTTCCAGCCGCACGAAGAAAGCCTATGCGGCCACAACTGCCAGCCGCATGAAGACTGTTGACTCCAGCCGCATACTGCCTGCTCCACGCAGCTCAGGCTCGGTCTTCGATCGCCTCTCTTATGATCCTGATCTCTCATGTGCCCAATAGAATATATCTGACTCTCTGTAGCATCACTCTGACTCTTCCTACTATACGCCTTCAGGCGCTCAAGTGAAGAAGTCAAGGGCAGCACGAGCTCGGCGAGCTCAGTCGGTTGTCCCAACCTCCGACCATCCGAGCGCTCCACATACTGTTATACGGGCCTCTGATGGAAAGTTGTACAGAACCACTCGAGTCCAGCCCCCGACGGCAAACGGACAGAGTGGTTCCCAAAAGTCTCCCAAAATCTAGGGAGCAAACATGGTCGTTCCAGACTTATCTGACTTGCGTGAGGTTATCCTCCACAAACGCAAGGAAAGAGAAGAGGCCCCGGTATGCAAAGAGTCCTTCCACGGATATCACTGCACCCAAATCATTGTCAACTGCTGTTGCAACAACACGACAGCAAGAAAAGACCGGCAATCTGTTTTCCAAAGACTACAACGACCAAGCTCAGAGGACGAAGCGCCTCCCGTCGTCTCTTGCAACTCCACTCAGAAAATTCCCGCTGATGGGAGGGGGGAGAAGATAAACGTTTCCAGCCCGAAGATTTCAACCACTGCGGCTAAAAACTGTCGTCTAAGCGGTTGTCCACCACCGGAGTATTCCAAGGTACCCGTTCGAAGACGAAATCTGCTACAGCAGGAGATTCATCATCCGTACCACTGGGGGTCACTAAAATAGGGGGTAGCACTCCTCAGAACATCTACGATAATCCGATGTTCCAAAGAGATGAGCCCGAAGAAACAACTCCCCTGTCAGATACAGCAAATGTCGACGTCCCCGAGGACGTCCACGACTCTCAAGATGAAGCATGATCTGAAGTTGGAGATACTATTCCTTCTGAGTCTGAACCAGAGGAGAACATTTCCACATATTCCGATGACTTCTCTGTACAGGGGTATGACTCGGAGGGCACGTCCTCCACCGTTCCTTCTGTCTCCCCTCATGTAAAGACGGTGTTCATGACGGACAGCAACCAAGGTGGTTCCAGTGATCGCCAACGCATTGACACTCTGGAGGCCATACTGCATGCCTTGGTCAAGTCTGTAGATGAAATCAAAGCCGCTCTTCCAACTCTGCAAGGAGGGATGCCTGGCCAAACAAGCGCGGGTCCCGCGGTCAATGCGGACTCAAACTCAGCGGCACCAAACCCGGGCAACAATCCTCCTGAAATGACGGCTCCCACCCGGTGGATGAGGCCAGGGAAGCAAGAAGAGAGGTCCAGGAGCTTCGAGCCATGTTTCACACTCGAGAAAACTCTCAAGACCTCAGAATACGGCAACCATACCCTGCTGCATGGAGGGATGTCCCCTTCCCACTAAGATATAAGCCGTTCAACATCAATCCTTATGATGGCAAGACCTCAGCAAGTCGGTACATCACTTACTTCGAGGTCACCACCGACCATCTGCCCCATGACGATGCCATCCTCACACGATTATTCATTGGGGCATTGGAAGGAGTCGCCTTCGACTGGTATCGCAACCTGCCAGACAACTGCATCCACTCCTTCGCCGGCTTCAAGCGCATGTTCTTGGAGAGATTCTACGAAGTAGGACAGAACATCACAATGTCCACCCTCATGGACGTCGTCCAAGGAGAGAAAGAGCTGACAAGGAACTATATTGAGCGGTTTCACCAGACTGCAATGAAGCTACCATCTGGTAACTCGGATTCCTCCTTGATTGAAATTTGCCAAAAGAGATTGCTCCCAACAATCAATCTCTGGATGGACGAAAGTCATGGAAGACGTTCATCATCAGTGCCACAAGCGCCGAAGAACGGTTGAAGAAGGCTCGCCAACTGGGATTGCACATCTCGGAGGGAGAGAACAAGGGCAAACGTCCTAATACCAACAACGACAATGGTGGTAGCCCCTCCAACAATTGGGACAACAGGGGTAAGCAGGCTATAGTGGCCGATACAGCCCAGAAACCGGAGTCAAAACCGGCAGACAACAATGGCCGCAAATCACTTACTCCTTCGAAGACGGTCACGTCAAGCCCATCTTGGACATGCTCATACAAGGAGACAGAATTCAGCTCCCTCCACCAAGATGGTAACCTCGGCCGGCAGATATGGAGAACCCAAAGTACTGTCATTACCACCGCTACGTCCACCATGCTACGCACGACTACTACTAACTGAAGCGATACATCCAACATCTTATCGATTCGAACGCTCTGGCCATCGATTTCGAGGAGGTAACCATGGCGGCCAACATGGTGTCCGTACAATTTGGCAGCTTCCCTCCAACAGAGACTCAAGACGGTGTGATACCCATCCCTCTGGCAACAATGGAGATTGCTAATCTTCCACCTCCTCGGGAGCAGGTTGCTGGTCTAGTGCCCCTCACCACATCACGGGGGGAGGTTATGTGGGTCCATCCGGACCTAGTACTTGAGGTGACTCAGCCTATACCACCTTCCCTCTACAAGAAGAAGAGTGGAAAAGTCAGATCCTGCCGCACTATCTCAGCAGATGTCGAAGAAGTCACGACTGTCGTTACCCGATCTGGGGCACAATCCTAACCCGTGGCTGAGAACTCAACTGAAGATCATCAGCCAGCTACTGCTGACGCCCCAGGACCTTCTCAGCCTCCGACGACCGACAAGCCTAGGCCGAAGGAGACTCGCTTTGACAAATCCCTCCGAAAAGAGATACCTCAGGGGTTGGAAAGGCCCTACAACTTCGACATCTTGGCGCAGTTGGCCAACACACCGGCCAAATTGTCATTATACGAGCTCCTGAGGCTCTCAAAGGATGTTCGCACGGCTTTGAGCGATGTACTCCAAAATGCCGACGCATATCTGGCTCAGGTCAACCTCACGGAAGAGTACCCGCATGCAGATCTCCAAGATAGCGCTTTCACAGGAGCGATGCCCAATATTGTCTTTCACTCCACAAGACATGCTCATCAAAACCAATCTGCACGATCGTCCGTTATACTACACCGGATACATCGGGGACGTAAAAGTGGACCGGATGCACATTGATCATGGTTCTTCCATAAGCATCATCCCGAAGGGTCTGCTATATCATCTCCGTATTCCTATACATCGTCTGACGCCAACAAGCACCGCCATCAGCGGTTTCAATTCGGGCAGGAGCTACCCGATCGGGAAGATTCGCTTGAGGTGCCAAATTGGCGATCTCCAGTCGGAAGTGACCTGTTACGTCATAGATGCAGACACTTCTTACAACATCCTCTTGGGGCGCCCTTGGATACACGATTATATGATCGTGCCTTCCACGCTGTACCAGTGCTTCAAGTATGTCGACAAACACAGCTTTGTGAGGACAGAATATGCCGACATCGATCCCTTCAAAGGGGTCGAATCCTACTACTCGGATTCCTACCTATACGAGAAGTCGAAGAGGTACCTGGATGAAGATGTACAGGCTCGAACTAAAACGGCCTCGGGATCATAAGAACCTCTGACGGTCCACCTTCAACCTCGCAAACCTGGCAAATCTGCACCCCTTACGGCCGCACCGCGTAAGGATGCGATCAGCCTCTCAGCGCAAGAAGGGCAAACGATAATCCGGCTGCCAAGGTCCGGCCAAGCGCCGAGACCCACAACGGAGCCACTGACAATCAGGCTACCGAGAGTTAGCCAGCCACAAGCAGAGAAATTCAATCCCTCTGACAAGCCAATGACGATACGTCTTCCCAAGAAGAATCGTCACCCCGATGCGAAGTCTGGAGCTTCTAGTGAACTAACTACTCCCCGCCCAGCATCGAGTACCAACTGGGGGTCGCTAGTTTGCCAACAACTCCACGCTCGGCTCCACCAACAGAACCCCTGATGATCAAGCTGCCCAGGTCGTCCTCTCAGTCTTCATTTATACAAGAGACGACCAAAGAAGAACCAGAATTGGCCAAGTATTTGGCCGCCCACACTGATGTTCCCTCCGCAGATGATGTAATCCCACTAGAAAAGATACCTTACTTCATCAATAAAGGGCTATCTTTGAACTACCTCGAGCTTAATAAGCTTTGTACAATATATGCTATGGAACACGGTATAGGCACTCACCTACACACACAGGTGACAAATGTTTACACCGCAAACCAGCTTACTCCAGTGGAAGATGCTTACCGTATAATCGAGGGAGGGGACCATCCAATCATCTTCGGCCGGAAGGACGACCCACAGCCCTTCACCATAGAGAAGGTCGATCTCGAATCAGAGGCCGGGAGACTGCCTCTGTATCTTTATAGCCCCTAGTCCAAATACCTCATACAAAAACAGGGATATGATCTGGAGACTACACCAGGCTTGAACTACGGCACCGGTCGACGATTACCTTTGAAGCCACCAGTCCCAGCTGGCAAACCACGGGGCTACTACAGCAAGACCCAATATGGATTAGGGTATGTTACGCCCGCAACGACCCCTGAAAGTTCAGATGAGGAATGCGACTGGCATTCACATTCAACCGGGTCACCAAATTCTGATTCGGATACCAGCATCGGAGACGTATTCAGACAAATCCTGTCAGTCAATATGGCATTCGCCGACGCTTACAAAGAAGATGAAGACATTCCTGAAATCCTCGAGTTAGAGCCTTGGGTCCAACAGCTGGATGCACAATGGAAAAAGCGGTTCGAACAGAGAGAACTTCCTACCGAAGATGAGGTTATACAGGTCGACCTCGGCAGCGAATCTTCTCCAAAACCAATCTTCGTCAGTAAAAGCCTAACAGACGAAGAGCGAGATCGCTACTAGAACTTGTCAAAGAATATATTGATGTGTTCGCCTGGAGCTACGAAGACTTGCCAGGACTAAACCCCGAAGTTGCCCTTCACAAGCTCAACATTCGGCCAGACGCAAAGCCGGTCAAACAACAGCAGCGACGCTTCCGCCCGGGCATCATGGATGTAATCGAAGTCGAAGTCAACAAACTAATAGCCAGCGGCTTCATTCGTGAGGAACAACATCCTGACTGGGTCGCCAACATAGTACCGATCCTCAAGAAGAATGAAAAGATTCGAATCCGTATCGACTTCCGCAATCTGAACGAGGCATGTCCTAAAGATGAATTCCCCCTCCCTATCACAGACATCATGATTGACAACACATGCGGCTTCGAACGCATGTCATTCATGGACGATTTCTCGGGGTACAACCAAATCAAGATGTCTCCTGACGACGAAAAGCACACCTCATTCCGGACACCGATTGGCACGTATTGCTACACGGTCATGCCTTTTGGTTTAAAGAATGCTGGCGCCACATATCAAAGATCCATGAGTATCATCTTCAGAGACTATTTGCGCAAGACTGTGGAGTGCTATGTTGACGACATCGCCGTCAAGAGTCGCTATAAGGGAGACCACCTGCATGATCTGAGGACAGTGTTCGACCTGATGCGAGCACACAACCTGAAGATGAATCCCACAAAATCCTTCTTGGGCGTATCCAGCGGAAAATTTTTGGGTTTTATTATTACTGCCCAAGGAATTCATGTAGACCCAGAGAAGACGAAGGCAATTATGGAGATGGGTCACCCGAGAAATCTTCGCGAACTCAGAGGCCTTCAGGGAAGGCTAGCTTACATCAGGAGGTTCATTTCTAACCTCTTCAGGCGATGTCAGCCATTCACCCATCTCATGAACGATGTCTCATTCGTATGGGATGAAGAATGCCAACGTGCCTTCGACAGCATCAAAGAATATTTGTCGAACCCTCCAGTCTTGGTGGCCCTGGTAGCTGGAAAACCATTCCTGCTATATGTACGAGCAATGGAGCATTCCCTCGGCGCTCTGCTGGCACAAAACAACGATGCAGGCCACGAACAAGTCATATATTACATCAGCCGAATGATGATCGGGCCAGAGCACAGATATATTGCTGTGGAGAAGGAATGCCTCACCCTGGTGTTCGCCATTCAAAAGACACGGCACTATGTCACAGGACAAACCATACATGTGATCTCACGAGTCAACCCCCTCAGGGTCCTCATGACTAAACCAGGGGCACTCAGCTCCCACCTCGCTACATGGGCAATATTGTTGTCCCCCTATCATATGATCTTCGTCCCGCAAAAGGCTGTTAAAGGTCAAGCCCTGGCAGACTTTTTAGCAGCCCACCCAGGCTCGGAGTCGTCCAGAGTATATGAAGGAATCCTAGATGAGGTCGCCAACTCACATGCGGCTTGCTATGATGATATATGGCGAATGTTCTTCGACGGTGCTTCGAGAACTGGACCCAAGGACAACATCGTCGTTGGAGTCGGGGTGGTGCTGATTTCCCCTTCCGGACTAGTGATCAGTCGCGCTTACTCCCTCACGGAACCTTGCTCTAACAATGTGGCCGAGTATAACGCTTTGGTCATCGGCCTCCAACTTGCAAAAGAGCTGGGGGTAGAATATCTTGAAGCATACGGTGATTCGCAATTAATCGTCAATCAGATCCGGAGTGCGTACGAAGTCCGCCATGAAGACATGATACCATATCACCAAATAGCGATCAACATTATTTCGTCATTTGAGGGATTCTTCATCGAACATGTTCCCAGACTCCAAAATATCGAAGCTGATGCCCTAGCAGGCTTTGCCGCTTTCCTAGCAGTTCCAAACCATACTCATCATTCGGTCGACGTGATAGGCCACGAACTGGTATGTCCCAAGAACAACGTTCAAGTCGTGGCAAGTTATTCCGCTCAAACGATCGACGAAGCACCGGACTGGAGACAACCATTCATAGACTACGTAGTCTACGAGATCCTGCCCGAGAACCCAAAGGAAGCAACTTCCATCAGAAGGCGTTCTCTCAGATTCTTCTACGATACAGAGACGAAAATGCTGTATCGGCGATCCTACGATGGGTTATTGCTTCGGTGTCTGTCGAACGCAGAAGCCAAAGAAGCCGTACGCGAAGCTCATGACGGTATCTGCGGGGCCCATCAGCCTGGCCCTAAATTATAAGACCGTCTTCGCCGAATGGGCTACTACTAGCCCACGATGGTAGCAGATGCGATAGACTATGCAAGGAAGTGCAAAGCCTGCCAAGTCTACGCGGACTTCATCTACCAACCATCCGAGTTTCTACATCCGACAGTGGCGTCCTGGCCATTCGAAGCATGGGGAATAGACATCATCGGTCCGATTACTCCACCTTCCTCCCGAGGACATCGCTTCATACTCGCGATCACGGATTACTTCTCCAAATGGGCGGAAGTTGTTCCGCTCGCAGAAGTAAAGACTTCAAACGTGATTAGCTTCCTCAAGCATTATGTCATCTATTGTTTTGGACTGCCCCGAAGGATCATCCACGATAATGGTCCGCAGTTCACAAGCCATGCCTTCTATCGGTTCTGCGACAAGCATCGCATCCAGAATATTGCTTCGACACCATACAATCCGGCAACAAATGGGCTGGCAGAGGCATTCAACAAAACAATCATCAAACTTCTCAAGAAGTTTGTGTCTTCCAACAAACGTGACTGGAACGAGAAGCTTGGTGAATGCTTATGGACGTACCGTACTACAGTCCGAACAACCACTGGGAACATGCCATTTTCTCTGGTATACGGGAGTGAGGCAGTCCTCCCATTGGAGACTCAAATACCCTCACTCCGCGTCGCCCTTACTTACCAATTGACGACGGATGATAACTACCGTCGCCGGCTACAAGAATTGGAGGCCTTGGATGAAAAGCGCATCTTGGCTCAGCAACGAATCGAGCTATACCAAGCACGCATCTCTGGAGCCTTCAACAAGAAGGTTAAAATCAGAACATTCCAAGTGGGCGATCTCGTTCTGGCAGTCCGAAGGCCGATGGTCATGACTCACAAAACCGCCGACAAATCCCAGACAAAATGGGAAGGTCCGTTTATCATTGATGTTGTATTCTCCAACGGTGCTTACCGTCTCGCAAAACAAAACGGAGACTTGCTCATGTTGCCCGTCAACGGCAAGTTCCTGAAGAAATATTATGTCTAAACGACATTTTCCAGATCACCGAGTTATGTATCCGCTGGTACCGCTGAACTCACATTTATCATTTTCCAGATCACCGAGTCATGTACCCGCTGGTACCGCTGAACTCACATTCTCTAAGTCCTAGACGATTGAGTTATGTACCCTTCGGTACCGCTGAACTCACATCCTTCTTCCACTAATATCCTAAATTATTGAGTCATGTACCCGCTGGTGCCGCTGAACTCGTATCCGCAAAATCTCAGACTATCGAGTCATGTACCCGCTGGTACAGCTGAACTCACATTCACAAAAATTCCAGACTGCTGAGTCATGTACCCTCTGGTACAGCTGAACTCACGTCCTCCTTCCACAAAAATTCCAGATTATCGAGTCATGTACCTTCTGGTACCTCTGAACTTACACTTTGATTCCAAAATTCCCGGATTGTCGAGTTATGTACCCGTTGGTACCCCTGAACTTACATCCCGGTCACTCTTTTGGGGAGAAGGTCATGTATAACCCTACCTCTGAACTTTCTTTCTGAAGGAGTACCTTCCTCATGATCCACTACCCGCACTCCCAGTACAAAAAAAGGGTAACAGATCCACAAATTTCCAAAACGACCATGTCGATGTTACCTCTGAGTCGTCCCAATTCTGCCAAAAACAAATCATCCCCCTACATAGAACTTACATGTCCACATTACCTCTGAGTCGTCCTATGTACCCCCCTTCATTGAGCCCACTCATGCCATGTCCTCACTACCTCTGAGTGGGAAGGCTCCGTCGAAAAAAACCCTCATGCTTGCCATGTCCTCATTACCTCTGAGTAAGTATGTTAATTCCCTTTCGACTTATTATTTGTACCCCCAACCGGAGTACGCCAAGGATAGTAGGTCCACAAATATCCTCCGTTGAGTCCACTCCTGCCATGTCCTCAT
Organism: Iris pallida; assembly: GCA_029216955.1. Lineage (NCBI taxonomy): Eukaryota > Viridiplantae > Streptophyta > Magnoliopsida > Asparagales > Iridaceae > Iris > Iris pallida. The sequence continues at coordinate 1,039,901 of JANAVB010020997.1, read as the reverse complement.
CACCTCTGAGTAGGAAGATTTTGCGGTAAGAAAACCCTCATACTTGCCATGTCCTCATGACCTCTGAGTAAGTATGTCGGTTCTATTTCATCCTATTATTCGTACCCGAACCCAGGGTACGCAAAGGATAATAGGCCCATAAAACATCCTATGCCAAGTTTCTCAGCGCAGGCCCATCATTCCTCATCATGCCCCGGGAGCCCAGCTGCTCCATGGCATTCTTTCTCCCGATACCCGGAACGTCCACGACAACGTTACTGTGGAACCATTCTGGGTATCCCCAATCGAACTTGTTATCCGTACCTAAAACCAAGGTATGCCATAGGTAACAGGTCCACAGACAAGTCCCCCATGCGGGGCAAACACCACCATAATACCACAGGCACAACAAGCAGTACAGGTAAAGGGTAGAATGGAAAATAATCTTTATTTTGAAAGCAAAAAAAAAATATTACATGTCTTGGGACCATGTCCCTCTCAAAAAAGAAACAAAAGGAGAAAAAAACCGACTATAGTTCGGCATTACACAACTCCAAGAGGCGGTTTCTCACCAAGGTAGTCCCCCGCTCAAGCCGCTGTCGAGCCCGGCGCTCAGCCTCCTGGGAGAACTGCTCTGGATCATCGAAATACATATATGCCTGCCAGTCATTCTCCATCTTCTTCAGGACAAGTTCCAGACTGGCAGAAGCTCTACTAAGCCTGTCAGCCTCCTGGATAGCAACCCCCTTTTCAGTACGGGCGGCTTCGAGCTCGGACTCCAGGAAGGCCAGCTTTCTCTGGAGCTCGAGAATCTGCTCCCGGGTGTCAGTTATCCCGCGGGAGGCAGTCGCTTCCCGCGCTGCGCAATCTTCAGTCCGACGGCTCCATTGATAGTACAACTGAGTCAGATCACGGCGGTCCTTCAGTATAGTCGGCTTGATCGATTTTCGAGCAAGCCTCACCTTCACCACCGCGGTTGTGAGGAAAGTACGCTCCTGATCTATTGCCACGGATAGATCAGCTTGCCGCAGTATGCGAAACTGGGGCACAAGACGATCAGCCTCCAGCAGCTTAGGCTCCAGAAGCGCAGCTAGTCCCGCCCCACCGGGGAGTGTTCTAAGGATATTAATTTGGCCACCGGCGTACTGACGGGCCATAGCAAAGGGAGTCCTCCTCTCCACAGCTGCCTTGATCCCTCTCTTCATGTGGCGGTGAAAGCTGTCAACCACATCCTGAGACACTTCATCCAAAACATCTGTAGAGGACGGCGTCAAAGGGAGTGTGGCTGGCAGTACCGAAGGAGTAGCATCAGAACTTGCCATCCCCGCCACCAGGGAAACGAATTCTGTGCAAAAAGATGCATGAATAGCGGTTAGCTCCTCTTCCGCCGCCCGAAGAGCTTGGATACTTGACAGGGCGGAAAGGTTAACCTCCGAAACCATATTCGCAGAGAAGGACCCAGGAAGCATCGCCCCTTGCCCCAGCTGTACTGTCACTTGAGCCCCCGAACTCGACCCAGCTGGAGGCCCCTCAATATAGGTTGGAAAAGAAGGAGGCATACGTGCTTCCATCAGATCCCCTCCGGTAGAGTCCGTTCCGACAATGTCCGTCACCGGCAATAAATGGGTGGGACCTGTATGTCCAAAGCAACCCTCAATCGACGTAACTCGAAGAACATGATGATAGAGCAAAAAGGCCTCCTCACAAGTCAATATTCGACTTATCTTACCAGGGAAAGAGCATGGAGGCTGCAGCTCGTTCGCAGCTGGCATAGTCTCTCCACCCGCGGCTTCCAAGTTGAATTCAACTGGTTTCTCTGCCCCAGCCGCCCCTGAAAGGGAGCCAGCCAGGTCAGTGTCCTCCTATTGAAATTCAGATGTCTCAGGGACAGGTGCAGTAGAGCCCCCGTCCCCATGGGTTGAGGTCTCAGCAAGGTGAGACTCCTCGGCCGCCTCCGGAAGAACCCCAGCAGAGATGATAGCGGTGCACACATCATTGACCAAATTGGACAGGACCGGATCGACCTCGGCAATCGGGTCCCAAGAAGCAGACTCCTCTGACGCCTACAAAGAGCAAAAGAAAAAATAATTAGGCCATAATTTCGAAAAAGAAGGGGAAGATAGTTGAAATTCAAATCACCTCAGAAACAGCGTCAACATCATCAATAAACAGCCTACGACGTCTTACCGCAGCCCGCTTCGTGGAGTAGGTTCTGCCATCATCAGTAGACATGCGCCTGCTCCGTTTACGCGAAGGACCAGGCACAGCAGGTGGTTGATCATCCACATTTTCGTTCGGCACGATAGGTGGCTGGTCCCCCACCTCCTCGTCCGAGGAATGCGACGAATCATCGGCATCCTCCTCATCATCCTCTTCGCCCGCCGTGGTGGACTCCGAGTCCGGCACAGAAACCCTATTCGCCCTTCTCTTCCGCTTCTTGGATCCCTCGAACTTCTCTGCCAAGCCAGTACCAACAATAAAGCTGGTACTCATGTCAAAGTTAACAGGAGGCTTGCTCGCCGCAACATGATAGAGGGCTGCCATGTATAAATTCTCTCCTGACGTCTTGGCATCAGGGACCGAAAAGTTGGCTCGGGTATGGACCGCATTGTAATAATGCCAAGCCCTGATACCATCGAAGACGCTACCTTCAAAGCCCAGGCAAGCACTGGGGCAATCAAGGAACAGCTGACTATACCCAAACTGGCGAGAAAACCTGCTGGGCAAATAAGGCTCCAGGTATACGTTATTTCGATAACGATATACCAGGTGCGCATGGGCGAATATTGTGCAGCCAAAGAAGCAGTTTCTCAGATAAGAGGAGGGGAGGTTCAATGCCGTCAATATGAACGCCCCCCACTTCGCTAGCGGTAAATTGAGGAAGAGACACAAAGAAGTCGGGCCCGTCTACTCTCGCCAACGCCCTCCGACATGCTGGCATGGTGTCGTATTCCCAAGGCTGACGACGGTATCGGAAAAGAAAGGCGTCATCAGCAGTGACATCATCTTCTGTTCCAGGCCTCATCAACGACCGGTAATGCATCAATAGCCACCCCATTAGATAATGGTAGGGTAGCTCTATCCGCTCAAAGTCCAGTGTCATCTCGCGAGCAATGACTTTAGACGAAAAGGCGCGGAGGCCATAGTGTATGCTGCACACCATGGCTGGAAAAAGGGCCAGCCTAACCCTGAAGACCAGCTTCACGGCCGGAAGGATGAAGTGGCGGCTGATCCTTTCGATAGAACCAGCCCCCCCCGAGACTACGCAGTTTCGTAGCCACAACATCAAGAATCCGGCCAAGAGTGCTTTCTCAGACATCTGCCGGGTACCGTGGTAGAAATAGCTAAAGGAGTCGTTACGACTCCCAAATCTGTTTTTGGTGGACCTCGACCTCTTGGCAGTCGACATCAAGCGGCTTATCTCCTCCTTGGTCTGAGGACCTCGAGAAGAAACCCGGCCAGAGGGACTGAATTGGAAAAGATACGAGACCCAAGACGTAATATGGAGAGCGTTCCCTTCTGAACTATTATTCTTCTTGATAGCCGCTTGGTGACAAATACTGTGGTGGCACAACAGTTCCCGGTACACGGCAATGAAACCCGAGAATCGTCGATCCAGATCCTCGAATTCCTCGTTAGTCGGGGTGTATACTTCAAAGGCCTCGCCCTCCCCCCCCCCCCAACGGCAGCTTAGAAACAACATGCATTTCATGGAGAGTAAGTCCCAACTCCCCTCCGGGCGTGAAGAAAATCCCTGTACACCGATTATACATCTCCAAAAGAGACATGAACAACGGCTTGTTAATGGGTAACCCGTAACAGGTACCCCGGATGGCATAATAGAGGTCAATCTCCCGAAGGAATTCCTCGTATTTCCTCAGGATCCATGAGGTAAGGTTGACCCACGTAGGGATGGGGTTTATCCAGTTCGGCAGCGACAACCTACCAACAGGATAAGACCCCTTGCGAGCGAGCTGATTCAGGAAGGTATCAGCTAGAGTAAAAGTGAAGTTGGGACCAGAGACGTTTATGAAAGTACCCGGAATCAGTCCCATCACACTCCGACTGACCGAGTCCCTACTCGCACATGCTGACCCCATATTCCTATTATAGTGGATGTTGCCCACGAACATCCCCGATTGGGTTGGAGTTAGGGAGCCTACCATTTTTCTGCTCAACGGCACCATATTGAATCACGAGAGAGGAAAATGTCGTTCCATCTCCGGAATATGGATCTCCACCCCGTCCATAGTAAAGTCCCAGCTCTCAGAAATGTCCAGCACTCGGGGGTTCTTTATGGATAGAGCATCCCCGAAGAGAAAGGCTGGTTTCAGATACTCTCCGTCCAGCCTCCCCGAATTCATCATAGTACAAAAAAAGTGGAAAAGCTGGTTATTGATGGCGTCCAACCTCTCCAAAGGCTCATTGGTAGGAAGCTGATCCGACACATGTCGAATTAAGCCGTCGAACCGCACACCCACGGCATATTGAGCTGAACCCACCAAAAGTTCCCCTGCTGGATTGGTTGGGAGGTTCACTGAAAAAAGACAAAAGAAACAGGATTAAAAGATGGTTAAAACGAAACCACTTAAAGTTTCTCAAAAAAAAAGCTCCTATGAGCCTATGCGGCTCGCATCAATGAAGCCTTATGCGGCCCAAATTCAGTTGGGTCTCATTCGGCACGGCTTCAATAGAGCCTATGCGGCTCGGGTCAACACAGCCTTAAGCGGCCCAATTCAGTTGGGGGTTCCATGTGACACTGATTCGATAGCTTATGCGGTTCGGTTGAACATATGCAGTTCTATCTAACAGAAGCGTTTATGCGACGCGACTTAGTGAGGTTTTATGCGGTCCAGTTCGTCGGGAGCATATGCGGTCCCGTTCAAATGAGGTTTCATACGGTTTAAATCCAGAAGTGCTCCTGCGGCTCAAATCCTTCTCATGCGGCTCAAACACGGGGCATGTCCTATGCGGCTCGGACATGAGAGGGTTATGCGGCTCATACAACTTCATCATGATTAAACTTGGGCAGTTCAATAAAAGACGAAGGATGAAGGCTTGTGCATAAATTATGCAACAGAGCCATGGTTTCTTAGGGTTCAAAAGTATTCAAATTTCCACCCAATCCTTACCCTGAAAAGCAGGGTGGACATCAGGGTGCACTTCAGGCGTGGTGGTCGATGAGGAAGCCGCTTTCTTGCCCTTCGCAGCAGAGGCGACCTTGGAAGACTTGGAGGCCATTATCGTCCGGCGGTCGGAGAAGGGAGACAAAGAAAGAACGTTAGCAAAAGTTGAAGACGAAAGAGAAAGTAAAGAAGTCTCTCCGACTGAACACATCCCTATTTATAGACAAAAGGAGGGCGCTTCGATTCTCGTGCGACATGAAAATCGACCCTTCGGTTATCGAGGCGAGCCAACTAAAATGAAGGCCGGACTCTTGGGATCCTGCCACGAAAAGTGGCCTCAAATTCGACGGCAAATCAACAACATTTAATGCAAAAGATTTTCCACACGTGGCAGGATGACGTGGCAAGAAGCTCATGCGGCCAGACAGCCCATGCGGCCAAAGAGTCCATGCGGCTGGTTGGCTAATGCGGCTGATGAGGCCATGCGGCTAAGACATCCATGCGGCCAGGACATCACATGCGGCCAGAAGAGTTGATGCATAGCCATGCTTCTTGTTCAAAGTATTTCAATTTTGCAAATTAAAAACTTTGAAAGGTATCTTGTAGAAGCATGGAAAAGAATAAAGAAAGATCCATGCGGCTAAGGATCCCCATGCGGCTGAGAGAGCACATGCGGCTCAGGGATCCATGTCGCTCAAGCGTTTATGCGGCTCGAATAGTTACATACGGCTCAGAGAGGAGCCACGTGGCCCGCAACAGCTCTTCCCTTTGTCCCTTATTGTATTAAATGCCTTGACGGCTGACAGCTCTGACAAATGACAGCTCTGACATGCAATAATGGCTCCGTCATAATGGCAGATTCCTAGGGAAACGAAGGAGATCTCTAACACAATCCCCGAAATCCAGAAACCTTCATGCGGCCTTGACACGTGGACAGTCGCATGCGGCTCAAACAGAGACCACCCCATGCGGCTCAGGCCGAAGCTATCCCATGCGGCTCACGAGAACTACCCCATGCGGCTCAAGCAGAGGCTACCCCATGTGGCTCACGAGGACTATCTCCATGTGGCTCACGAAGAAAGCACCCATCATGCGGTCACCTACGCTCATGCGGCTCAGATCATCACCATGCGGTTCAAATGTTCAGGGGCCACTCCCAAGCAGCCTTGACACGTGGCCAGTCTTATGCGGCTCAATGGGGAGCAGTCCTCATACGACTCAGATTTTCTAAGTGGCTCGCGGTTAAGACACGTGGCATAATAATGGGACACGTGGCATGATAATGGGACACGTAGCATCAAATCGACCGAAATCCATCAACAAATTCCAATAAAATATTGGGATCAAATCAGATCAGTTGCAATCAAGCAAATCAATGACACGTGGCGAAAAATCCGAGATTGGCATAACAAATCATGAGGATTTATGTCAATCATCATTAATTACCCACAAAGATTTGCTGCAATCACATTAATTGCCCAGATCTATTATATTCAAGATGAGCGGCCAAGATTCATTGATCCTTAGCCGCCGACTTTTGAGAATGGACAATCATTGCAAACCCTAATGATGCTCTCACTCTTATAAATTACAGGGTGACATTCCCTTGCGAAAGGAGAGGAGCGAACAGAGAGAAGACGGAGATAGAGAGTCAGAGAGAGAATATACAGAGATCGAAAGGAGAGCATTTCTTCATCAACGCTAAGCAGTTCTTCTACAGAGCCAAGGCTGCATCCGATCGTCCAAGGAGTAAGGCAGAGCGGCCGTCGCTTTCCCGAGCCTCTATCGTCACCCCCCAGAATCTAAAATAAACAGTTGTACTTAGACTGTTGTACGTAGGTTTTCGTCCCTAGGCTTTTTTTGTACAAGCGAGTTTGTATTGTGAAGTAAAAGTCCAGTCCTCCGATAATCGTTCTGTCCTTTTATATTTCATGGCAAACAGCAAGTGCGCAGGAGCAGGCCGTTCATCTACCCCAAATCAGCACCGAAGTGCATAGGGAACCCATAAACTCAAGGAATACCATAACTTCCTCAAAAAAGTCGAAATCAAGCAGTTCAAAAGCCAAAATTAGTTATAATGAAATTCATCACAACATAGGACAATAAAATTTTAGAAATAACAAACTTTAAGAGATCAAAAACAAGAAAAACCAAAAAAACTACAAACTTAGATCTACAAAAATGTAAACATCAAAACCAAAAAGTCGAAGTTTTAAAAAGGCTTAGAATCATGCAAGGAAGAGAATAGAACAAACAAATATGGCAAAAAATAACAATATTGTTCAAGTACAAATTAATTACATTCTTAAAGGATGATAATGATAACATACCTATTAGGTAGGGGTCAGTAGTTTTGGAACTCATGTAGGTTCTGGGTTCAGTTTCAACACACTAGCCACACTGACCAGACCTGATAAAAAGTCTAGTTAGGAATCATTGTTTTATCCTTTTACTAGAGAATTGTAATACTATAGATCTTCAAAAGGCTAATGACATGAAAAAATCTGTTAAGGACCATTGACATCCCTCGAATGTCACCAAAAAAATCTTGCCAGTATTGAGTGTATGGACATTTCCATACTAAAATCTGTCAGTATTGAATGTATTAAATGATAGAAGTCTTCGAAAACTGTCACGACCCGCACCCTATATTGGGGCACGAGTGCGTGACAGCGTCCGGCCTACACTGTAGCATCGACGGTAGAACGCTGTCTAGGTCTATAATGCTAACTAGTAATACATATATCATAACCTGTCGAGATAATCATCTCCAAATGGAGGATAAGTAATGACAATATTCATACTCAATCACAAGACTATAAGGAAGATTAATGGCATGATAAAGAAAATGGCAACCTAATATAAAATATTCATAGAAAGTCTAACATAAAAAAATAATACAAGTCCAAAGGGAGTCTAAGAGTCTACTAACTCAAATACAAGTCTAAAATATTAATAGACCAAGAGTCATAAAACTGGTGACAAATCCAGTGCAAATCTAGCCTAACTGAGTCGCTAAATAAGCCTCCTCAGCTAGAGCTATACCCTCATAAATCAGAGTTTTCTGATCTATGCCTACTACATCTTGTGTGCTATAATAGGTAAGAAAACCGTCATCTGTGACGTCTAAAAAATATATCCAGTCAGGATTGGAGCAAAATACATCTCTAATAACAGTTCCAGTAGATGATAAACACTTTGTAGCAGTAAATAGAGAGACTATACAAGATAAAGTGACATATACATGAATAAAACAAGACATAAGTAAAATTATAAATGAGTGCAAGAGCAAGAGAACATGATATATCATGTACAAGAATGAAGAAATAAGCTAGCTATGTGAGAGAGCACTAGTTTCAACATATGATCGACTTAGAAATTTGATACAAGAGTTTATGCCTGGTTAATCATACGTGCAGTGTATGATTAACATTATTTAAGGAACAAGACTTGATACAAGGAGGGTAATGATCACATATCTACGCTAATACTCCCCGTCCCCGACTATTATAGTAGATCCAACCATGGTACGCTACGACAAGGGATTCTATAAGTCGGTTGCAAGCTTTTATAGGAAATGGTGTCCATATAATGCACAATAACAACAACAAAGGTTGCATAAGGTACACCAAGATATATAAAGAATAACAACTCATGACGGGGTCCAAAAATACCAATCTGCGTGACCAATATGTCAAGAAATCAAGGATATCTATACTAAATAAAAGAAACATAGAGGATATCATAAAAAAAAATTATCAGAAAATATACTCACCTGAGATCCGGTGTGAAATATCAACAGTATCCGATACGGTGTCTCGAAGACCTAAATATAGAATATCAATGTCAATTTATGTTTTGGAATCATAAACATGCTACACTAGCTCTATACTAGGTCTCCAAGTCATTTATAGGTTAAACTAGGTCAATTAGTTCAATACCTTGCTAACCTAGGTTAATTTAGGTCATACTTAGGTTTTTAGGTTCATACCTTGTCGTACCACATTTCTTTAGTCTATACTAGGCCATACCCTATGTACCTAGCTATATTGTATATATATAGGCTCATTTAGCATTATCCTAACTAATACTCTCTTATCCTACATATTACCTAGACATCCATCATATGGGAAAATTCTAAATTCTTACCCTAACCTTGCTAAATTTAGACATTACTTATATTACCCACCACCTCATTATCTATACATATTACTTATGCCTTACTTATGTTACCTACTTTACCTACACTCAAATTTATACAACCATTAGTCACCCTAAGCCTCCTATCTTCCTATATATACCCTATCATATAGGTACCCTACCCTTTACCTAGCCCACACCACCCATACACCCTAGCACATATCCAACATATATGTCTCTACTCACATACACAACACTCACTAAAACCCCTTACCTGCTGCTCACATAAGGCATACAACACACACACATCAATCACTCTCCATGAATCCTCCATACACTCACACAAGTCTCTACTCACACAAACCCCTCACTTATGTCTAATGACTAGCTACATTACCTATGCAATAGGCTATGCTAAACCCTTACGTTATCTACCTAGATAAACCAATTACTTATCTTAATTTTTACCTAAACATTACCTATATATAGGAATACCTATATACCCATTAGTCTACATTACCTACATCTCTGCCTTGACTCCCAATGTCCTGTGCACACGTGCACAAGTTCAACCTCACTCTTGTTGCCAAGAATCTGTACATACTTACCCCTCTTACTGCTGCTGTACCAAGCAGCTTTCATGCTTGCTAACCCCTTTCCCTTAACTAACTGTTGTCCAAAAAGTAGGTGTACTGATGTTATGATCTGTGCATTGAGTGTACAGGTGCACAAGCAGTCTAGTGCACAAGTACACTGGTCTTACATAGAATAGGACCATGTTCACTTTTGGTTCTATACTATCCTTCCCTTCCCACTTGCTGTGATACAAAGGCAGTAGCTACTAGCCACTGCTGCTGCTTTTTATTCACTTAAGCTACTACTGCTGCTCTTGTTTCTTATTCCCTTTCCTCACTCCTACACCTGCTACTGCTAGCTTCTCAATCTGTTACTACCCCCTCTTCTATCAGCCTATCCCTCTCACACCAACACACACCCACACTCAAAACTTTCCCTAGCACACTATAACATCCACTAGCACACTATGACATTCACTAATTTATTTTCAACTACACACATTCACACACACATCCCCCAAACCTGCTGTTAAACCAGTGCCCCAAATCCTGCTGTACAGAGCAGTGCCAAACTTTTCCCAGGTCCTATGCACTCGTGTGCACAGGTGCTCAAGCACTAACCCCCTCTCCTATTTAATTACCTACATATTTATCTATCTATTCAAGGTCTATCCATCTATCTATCTATATGAGTGTTATCCTCACAATCTATCCATCTAATACAATGATCAATACACTCACACACATATACTCATGTGGCATTTCTCATCTCCATACACACATACCTATATCTAAATATATACACCATTCTCTTTATACAGATACATGTATCTCTATCTATTACCTATACATATCTTCTCTAAAACTAACACACATGACTTATATGGGTTTACCCACTACTCAACCATTACACAATATATATACACATCTAGTGTACAATTGGGTACACACATATATATACTCAATCTAATTGTGTGTATCATTAGATACCATGACACCACACCACGTATTCTATTTAAGACACGTACACCCAAACTCGACTCAAGAAGGACACAAAAATCTCTTTGGAGGCACATATCAAACAATTGGTACACAAGCTTGTCATACGCCTAAGATACCTATACTAAACCTTGTCCGAACCTTACCAAAACACATGAATAGGCCTAAAATGATAAGTATAACTTAATTAGAGCAGTGTTTGGCTATTGCAATGTGTCATGTGGAATTGGACACGTGTTTCGGAGGAAAAAACCCCAAAATGATCTCGTGCCCTACTGTATCATGACACGACCTATACGTATCCAATTGTGGACACGAATCTAGACACACACAACCAAAAATAATCTAAATAGGTCTAACAAACCTAATGACAAACACTTGGTGCACCATTCTTGGAATTCTCCCAAAATTGGCATAAAATCCTATATAACTTTCATATAGAGAGTCATTAGAGTCTAACTTTCTGCTATAGGTAGTCCTAGTTCAGGGGTGAATTCTTAAATGTCCAATAACACAAATAAAGTCCAATTAGAGGAAAAAATGAGATATATACCTATTAGGAGAAGGATTCCCAATGAAATGCCAAATAGACACGATCCAGACACGTAGTTTCTAGCAAATGAGCTCCTCTTCATGTGCTTGTAGTCTCAAAGCTCCTAGGCTCCTTCTAGTGAAGAGAATGAGAAGAATAGATGAGAGATTGGGTGGAATTTGTAAGCAAATGGTGAAGGAATGGCTCAAGTTGGAAAAGAACACCAAAATGGGATGGAATGACACATATAAATGAAATGAGGGCATGAGCCACTCTCCTCTACATGGTCGTCCAATATAGGGCTAGGTTTGCTATTAAAAAAAGTCTAACATGCCCCTAACAACTTGTCCCAAGAGCTTACAATACATGGAAGGCTCTAAACGTATTTCAATAAATATCTAATCCTTATTTTAATTAATGGTCATGACTAATGGGTCTAATTGAGCCTAGTCCAATGAGTTGGTCCATAAATCATGTCATGCTAATCGTTGTGCTCTAATTTAGTGTCTAGTCTAATTAGTTCACTAACACAAGTCTAACAAATAAACTAGCCACTAACCATATTAACTAACACAATAAAAATAACTAATTATACACAATATTATATAAATAAATATGCAAAAAATAAAATTATATAATTACCTCTATTTGGAAAAGTGGTAGTGATAAAAACTGCAAAGAAATAAAGTATGAGAAAAACTGGAATTTATTTAAGAAAATATGCAATTTTAATCAACAATTGTGAGAAAATCTCGATCAAGAAGTACATTGGTTGACTTGATGTCTCTGTGAACAATCTTCAGTATTGATTCGGCATATAGATTTGTCAAACAAAACAATTGAGTAGTAACAACATCACAAAAATTGAGTATTAACATATTACTGAAACTCAGATTAAACTACCAAAATTTTCGATCTAACTTCACTCCCACTATTCAGATTCAGATTGACCTCCGAGTTCAGACAGAAGCTACTCAAACATTCAAAATTAACAATAATTTGGAATGAATCCAATATAAAATTTGAAAAACAAACATACAAGCTGCTGGCATTATCAAAAGAACAGAATTATGGCGAAGATCCAATGTAAAGCATAAAATTCAATATATTTGACAACTTCCCTAATAATATCAAAAATAATAAGATGTTTGATCTATCAAGTCGAAACAATCCCATAGAGTATTGGGGGTGCACTTGTCCTTGTCCCCAACACCCCTTCAGGCTATAGATAAAGGTGGCACCATCTTGCCTTATCCATATACAAGCAACATGGATACTAAGTAACATTCTTTCTAACCATAATAGTATGTTGCCACAATGGTGAATCAAAAGTAGCACCAAATCAGTCTACTGATTCTATTTTTCTTCAAATGTGGTAGCAAATACTATACGTATTTTTTTTACAAAAGAACTAATACAAGTATATCAGAGAACATATGGTTCATTAATTTATCTTGTAAAAGAGAACAATATTGTGTGGCATTTGCTATTTTAAGAGCACATAAATGATAAAGTCCCACGTATGCCAATATGTAAAGGTTCCCAAGAAACCAATCCAGCTTAACTGAAAAACTAGTACAATGTAACTTAGCTTACCAGTGCACCATTTCCCATAGGTAGCCCAGCGATGGCATTCCATACATCCCACCTAAATCACAAGGAAGAAATCTGTTAACAAAGCATATGAATGTTTACTCCATAATTAGAGCATCTCCAACCCTATTGTGACTTTGGAAAAAAGTGAATGCCACATAGGAATGACAAAATTTTATTCAAAGGTTCTTCTCCAATGCAATTGTCAAGTCAATTGTGAAGCTTATGTGGCAAAAATTAAAGAAGACATTGTGAAGTTGATTGTCTTGTTCTAGACAATGCACTTGACAATGTCTTCTCTTCCATGTCATCAATTATGAATAAAAAAAATTAGAAAAAAGAAAGAAGATAAGTAGTTGTCTTAAAAGTTGCCTTGGAAGTTGGAAAAAAAATGCTTTTTATTGTCTTCTCAATACTTTTGCATTGGAGAGAGTTTTTCTATCTCATTGTCTTTTGAGATATAATTTTGCCACATAAACAAGACATTGTCTTGTGGCTCATGCCACATAGGAGCCACCTAAGACTCACAACACTTAACAAGACAATAGGGTTGGAGATGCTCTTAGATAATAGTGGGTCAACATAAAGAAAAAATATAACTAAAAGTTTTGCATGAGCTTATTCTCAGACCTATTATGCAGAATGGATTATGCAGCTTTGCATGTAAAAAGATTAAGCTACTTCTGCCTTTAATGTTAAACCTCAGAATACAAGCACCAAATAGAATGGTAATATACAAAAAGTGTGATACAACTAATAAGTTTTACATGCGAAGTCAAAACTTAAGTAAGAAAAGAATGAGACAATTTAAGATTGTTTGGAAATAAGTTGTAACAATATTTCAAAACATACCAGGTCCCATCATAGATCTAATGGAGTAAGGAGATCCGGGCATATGTATGTAATAGTCCATATGGGTTGCCAACAGAGCTGCCCGCATAACCAATATGATACGCTGAACCACCTGTGTATCGCATATCATGTGGAGACAGTGAAGGCCGTTGAGAAGAGGTGACCAATATAAAAAACCACCAAGGTAGATCGATGAGGGAGCACCACCACCAAATATAGCCAATTTTTTTTAATGTAGCCAGTTGATGGTGCATAAACAAGAGCTTGGAGAGGCTTTGTACCAGATTTTTGTTGCAAGATGATGGAAAACTATCATAATATATAGCAAACTAAAGAAAGCTTAAGACAACCTTCAATTCTCTGAACTCAAACAAGGCCCCCATAACTCTCAAAGAAATCCTTCTCTGTCCAAATTTGTCATCAAATCCCAATATGATTACAAAGCTCCCATATAGGATGTCCTTCAACACCAATTTTCGTCATCACTTACTATCACCTAGGAAGCACGGACACTCCAAAATGTGGGCCATGTTGTGTTGTATTAAACACAACTCAGACTTTCCAAAATACACTATGACAGAGCAAAATAGGTGCCATGCCCACATCATCGTGTTCTTACTATGTCATGTCTTATCCATGCTTGTGCACCATAGACCATCATAGTTCAAGATGTTAACAAAGTAATTAAGCAATCCATGACAAAGAACATTAAGGTGTGCACACACATATAACATTCATGTTACATTCCCTAGTTGATATACCAACATAGTTATTTACTTAACATTACTAACCACGCAAGAAAAAGTTAATATGTTCTTCTTACCCTTTTGTAATGTATTTGGACTTTGCAACTATTATAGATTTATCCGTGAAACAGAAAATCATAAAGCTGGCAAAAAGTTCATCTTGTTGGCAATTAACTCACACACAACGTTCCCCGTCAACTTTCCATCCACCAATCCCTAGTTCATAACCGAGATCATATATCCTAACTGGTGTATACTCAGATAATTTCATCTTATCCAAAGCATGCTTGAGAGAAGCAGTTTGCAGGACAAGCTCCCATAACAATTTTTTCAACTAATAGATACTATAATTTTTATTCTCCCAACAACAAATGTAGCATGTTCTCTTATGATTTATAGTCTGAATTGACTCAAATAATTGTTTGGTCACACCTGCAGTAAATAGCAAGCCAAAATCTTGATCCCAAGAATTTCAGGCAATCAAAGTGCAATAGTTATTATCAGCAGAACCAACCCTAATTGCAGTCAAATTCGAACCTCGTCGATCTCCGACTGAAGCTTCTTCCTTTGCTCCTCCTCCTCCTCCTTGGCTCTTCTCCTCGTGGCTGCCGCTCTTTCTCTTGTAAACATTTCATCAAACATGTTTTGGTCATAATACAAAGGAATCGACAACTGAACTAGAAGAATAAAGAAGACCTCTTTAAAACGGGTTGAGTCAAGCTATCGGTCCTTGAACTGGTCGTTGATACTCCTTGAACTTAGCAATGGCCGATTCTCTGATGATGATGAATACGACGTTCACTGGTCGTTCTCCTGGGAGTCTTGATGTACTCCTAATACTCTTGCAAAACAAAGCAAACCCCCTCAATAATACTCATAAAACCCCTAATGTTGGGCCCTCATCCCAACTGACCTAGATTCAACACAGGTCTGTTAACATTTGTTATTCTCACAATTGTTTGTAGCTAACCTTATGATCTATGCAGGAATTAGAAGAAGATGAACAGAATCAGAGAGGAGAATTATCTATGTTTTTATTGAATAAGAGAATTGCAAGAGAGAAAATTACAGATCTATGGCTAAAGAAGAATTGAGGAAGAAGTAAACTCTATTCTCATTCCACACTCTTAGCGTAGCATATCAGCTACTATTTATGCTGAGAAGAGGATGCAGGAATTATCTATATTGCCCCTCTCTCTAGCTACTGTAGCTACTGATTACAGTGGCAAAAGGCTCTGCAAAAGGCTCTAGCCATTCAGTTAATACAGTTATTGGGAAAAAGCAAAAAGGCTATTGAATTGAAAACAAGGCCTGAGACTTAGGCCTGAGCTTGAGAAGGCCTAAAGGCAGGCTTATTAGTCTCGACTATATTTCTGAGGCTCTATCCTGGGCCAATGATGATGGTAAACTATATTCTGAGGCTTTAACCTGGGCCAATGATGATGGGTACTTATCAATGGTCCTCCCTTAAATTGACCTTGTCTCAAGGTCAAACAGGGGATAATCCTTGATAAACTTCTCATAGTGAACCCATGTAGCTTCTTCAGGTGTCCCATCTTTCCACTGCACAAGCAGGTCAACAGCAGCTCGATTTCCCCTGGGTACCATCCTTCTGTCCAGTATCCAATCAGGCTCCAACAGGAGGTTCTCCTAGAAACTGGGATGCTCTGCTTGCACTGTCACTCTTGAGTTCACTTTGATCTTGAGTTGTGACACATGAAACACTAGGTGAATGAGGGAATCTGCAGGTAAATCCAGCTTGTATGCAACTGGACCAATTCTTTCAGTGATCTGATATGATCCAAAGAATTTGGGGGATAATTTCTGGGGCCTCCTCTGAGCTATGGAGGATTGCCTGTATGGTTGAAGCTTGAGATACACCCAATCTCCAATGGAGAATTCTCTCTCAGTCTTGTGCAAGTCTACATATTTCTTCATTCGATCCTGTGCTAAAACCAGATTATCTTTGAGCAGTTGAAGTGCATTATCTCTTAATAGGATAGCTTCAGCTACTTTCCTGTCTTGAACTGGTTCATGTAGATAAGATAATAAATCTGGAGGTGGCCTCCCATAGACTGCTTCAAAAGGAGTTGTTCTAGTAGAGGTGTGCCAATTGGTATTGAACCAATATTCTGCCCATAGAAGATGTTTGGACCATTCCCTGGGTTTGTGACTACAAAAACACCTCAGATAACTTTCAATGCACCTATTAGTTACCTCGGTTTGCCCGTCAGTTTGAGGGTGGTAGGCTGTGCTATACTTGAGTTGGCTCCATTGCAGTTTAAAAAATTCCTTCCAAAAAGCACTGGTGAATAGAGGATCTCTGTCAGACACTATAGACTTAGGCATGCCATGCAATTTGAAAACCCCTTCTAGGAAGACTTGAGCCACAGTAGAAGCAGTATAAGGATGTGTCAATGCAAATAAATGTATATACTTGCTAAGCCTATCCACCACCACAAATATAGTGGTCTTGTTGAAGCTGTTAGGTAACCCCTCTATGAAGTCCATGGAAATTTCTTCCCAAATTCTATCAGGTATTGGCAGGGGTTGCAATAATCCTGCTGGGGAAGTGGTTTCATATTTGTGCCTCTGACAGACTTCACAAGCTTTGACATATTCAGTCACACTCCTCTTCATACCTTTCTAGTAGCAAACTTTTCTAAGTCTGTGCAGGGTCTTCAAAGCCCCTGAATGTCCTGCAGTCAACATATCATGGTGCTCTTTAAGCATTAGTGTTACATACTCAGATTTGGGGTCAATAAGGAGCCTCCTCTTATAGTAAAATAGGCCATCCTGTAAGGAATATTTGCTTGCATCTAATAGCCCTTGCTGCCATTGATTCAGCAGTGAATTGTAGAATTCAGAAGTCTGCATCTGTTCCTTGAATGATTTCATCCATTCTGGGGTAACACATGTAATGGCAGACAGTTGAGCCTCCTCCTTCCTGGACAAACTGTTAGCAGCTTTATTTTTTCTCCCCTTCTTGTACTCAACCCTATAGGAATACCCATGTAACTTGAGTATCCATTTGTATTGAGCCTCAGTATAGACCCTCTGTTCTAACATATGCTTTAAGGGTTTGTGATCAGTTCTGATGATAAATGTTCTGCCCCATAAGTATTGGCTCCACTTCTTTATGGCTAAAAGAACTGCTAGCATTTCTCTTTCATAAGTTAACAGGGCAGTGGCTCTCCCCTTCAAGTGTTGGCTCAGGAAGGCTATAGGTCTGCCCCTCTGCATCAGTACAACCCCTATTCCCACCCCTGAAGCATCACATTCTAGTATGAACTCCTCTGTAAAGTTGGGCATAGCTAAGACAGGGGGGTTGATGAGAGTTTGCTTAAGTTCTTCAAATGAAGACTGAGCTGTATTACTCCATTTAAAGGAGTTCTTCTTGAGGAGATCAGTAAGTGGCCTGGCTATAGCTCCATATTCTCTGATGAACCTTCTGTAGTATCCAGTGAGACCTAGGAACCCTCTGAGTTGCTTGATAGTTGTAGGGGTAGGCTAGTCCATGACTGCTTTGACTTTCTCTGGATCAACCTGCACTCCATCTCCAGAGATTATATGTCCCAAATTGCCCACTTGTCTCTGAGCAAAGGCACACTTGCTCTTTTTAAGCTTCAGTTGATTCTCTTGCAATTTATTGAATACTTGTTGCAGATGGATACATTGATCCTGCAAGTTAGTGCTATACACTAATATATCATCAAAGAAAACTAATACAAACCTTCTTAAGTAACCTTTGAACACTGCATTCATGAGGGATTGGAAAGTAGATGGAGCATTGGTTAGCCCAAAGGGCATTACCATGAACTCATAATGTCCTTCATGTGTTCTGAAGGCTGTTTTGTATATATCTTCTTCTGCCATTCTGACTTGGTGATAGCCAGCTCTCAAATCCAACTTGGTGAAGTAGTTGCTCCCATGGAGTTCATCAAATAGCTCCTCAATAAAGGGAATAGGGAACTTGTCCTTTATTGTATTATTGTTTAACCCCCTATAATCAATACAGAGCCTCCAAGAACCATCAGCCTTCTTCACAAGTATCACAGGGGAAGAGTAAGAACTAGTGCTAGGCCTTATAATACCTGACTCCAACATCTCTTGGATTTGTTTCTCGATTTCATTCTTGTGGAGGTATGGATGTCTATAGGGTCTGCTACAAACTGGTAATGATCCAGGTGCAAGTGGTATCTTGTGATCAAAGCTTCTCTGTGGGGGAAGACCTCTGGGTTCTTCAAACAGCATCTTGTACTCCTCCAACAATTCAGCTATTTCCTTTGGCTTTGGAACTCCTTCTGCCGGTGAGTGTGTGAATTCTTCCATTTTACATAAGTGGATGATATACATTTGAGGCTTTTGTCTCAGATCTTTATTGCCTAACTCCTGTAAAGTCTCTGTTTCAGATTTAACTCCCTGAAAATACTTGGGAACCCCTTGTTCATCATATTGCATGGTTAATTCCTGGAAAATCCAGACAATATACCCCAAGGTGCTGAGCCAATTTGCTCCTAAGACAACCTGATAACCTGGAAGAGGTAATTGTAATAGGTCAGCAATAATTTTGTGCCCTTGGCAGTCAATTTGTACTCCTCTGCACATTCCTTTGCTCACCAGCTTCTTCCCATTGGCTACTAGTACTTCAAAAGTTTGGCTATCCTAAGTAGGAACTCCCATCCTTTCACAGAACCCACTATCAATAAAACTGTGAGTAGACCCTGAGTCTATGAGTATCAACACTGGTTTGTTTTTAAACTGCCCTTTTAGTCTCATGGTGGAATGATTATTGGAACCTATCAAGGCTTGGAGTGATATTTCAAATAGATTTTGGTTAGGAGTTGTGGGAGTTGGAGGAATGCTAGGTGATCCTTCAAACAGAAATGGATTTTCAATTTCAGTACCCTCTTCATCAGCAACTAGCATGAATAACTTCTTCTCCTTACATTTGTGACCCCTGAACCACTTCTCATCACACATAAAGCACAAACCCAGACTCTTTCTCCTTAATATTTCTGATGGAGAAATTGTAGGAGTAGAGGACAAAGTTCTATGAGGTATATTGTTTAACTTTTGTCCAGCTTCACTTGTATTAGCTGTAGTTGGTGATAAGGTACTCACCTGTCCTGAGTTGTAATGGTGCTTAGGAGGAAATTGATTTGTTTTGTAAATCTTCCTTAGAGCTGCAATTTTGGCTTCATATAATTTGGCTGCTGACATAGCTGCAGGTAAATTGACAGGACTGGCTACCTGAACTTCATATCTGACCTCTTCTTTCAACCCTCCAATGTAATGACTAACTAAGCAATGTTCAGGTATTCCATGCACCTTCTTGGAGAGTATTTTCATGCTTGAGGAGTTTTAACTCAACTATATGATCAGTTAACTGTGAAGGGCCAAATTCTGATCTAATGGATGTGCAGAAGTCATTCCAAGTCACTGCCCCATTTCGAATTCTAAAGATCCAATCCATCCAGTAGGCTGCCGTTTCTTTGAGCTGTACTGAACAAATTTGAAGCTTCTCAGCCTCAGTGGTGCCATAATAGTTGAAATAATTGTTCACCCTCATCAACCACTCAACAACATCTCCCTCTCCATCAAATGCAGGTATCTTGACCCTCAATGTAGGTTGATTCCAATTTGTATTGTTAAAATTGGGGGCCATTTGTGGTGCAGGTGTGGGTAGGAGTGGGGCTGTGGTACACATGACAGTACTGGGAACAGGAGAACCAATGTGGCTGGTATTCTGCATTAAACCTGCTTGCCCCATAGGTGTTTGTTCGAATGAAGGCAAAGGAGGATTTAATATGGGAGGGCTCATTCCCCAGGAAGAATTAAATGGATGGGGAGTTGCAGATCTGGCTCCTATATTGGAGTACTGGAATGGAGATGGACTCAGATTTTGGGCAAGAGTTTCGAAGTCTCGACGAGATCTGGCCAATTCTTCAAAGACTCTATCAAATTTGCTGTTGAAATTGAGTATTGTACCTTCCAGAGTATAAACTCGATCTTCGACTGGCATCATCCTTCGTCCATCCGATGCTTCTTCACCAGATCCACCATGGGTAGAGCACCCTTCCCTGCTTCCTTCCATCAGCGGATCAAGCTGCTCTGATACCAAATTGTTGGGCCCTCGTCCCAACTGACCTAGATTCAACACAGGTCTGTTAACATTTGTCATTCTCACAATTGTTTGTAGCTAACCTTATGATCTATGCAGGAATTAGAAGAAGATGAACAGAATCAGAGAGGAGAATTATCTATATTTTTATTAAATAAGAGAATTGCAAGACAGAAAATTACAGATCTATGGCTAAAGAAGAATTGAGGAAGAAGTAAACTCTATTCTCATTCCACACTCTTAGCGTAGCATATCAGCTACTATTTATGCTGAGAAGAGGATGCAGGAATTATCTATATTGCCCCTCTCTCTAGCTACTGTAGCTACTGATTACAGTGGCAAAAGGCTCTGCAAAAGGCTCTAGCCATTCAGTTAATACAGTTATTGGGAAAAAGCAAAAAGGCTATTGAATTGAAAACAAGGCCTGAGACTTGGTCCAGAGCTTGAGAAGGCCTAAAGGCAGGCTTATTAGTCTCGACTATATTTCTGAGGCTCTATCCTGGGCCAATGATGATGGTGAACTATATTCTGAGGCTTTAACCTGGGCCAATGATGATGGGTACTTATCACCTAAGTTAACTCAAAAATCAAACCCTACTTACTCACGAAAAAAAACCCCAGAATAAGAAGAAAATAAAGAGAAATCGGACCTAGTTCGACCTCCTTGTCCTCGAGGTCGATGTTGTTGTCGAAATCCTTCTCTTTATCATCCAAATTGGAGTTAGTCGGCCGCATCGTCGAAGGAGCGTAGTCGACGGCCCCCTTCTTCTTGTCAACTTCTCTTGGTTGGTGTAAGATCAAGAAGGTGGAGGGAAAGGAGAAGGAAAAATAGAGAAGGAGGGCAGAAGATTAAAATGTTAGTGTCGGGGCACAATTTTTCGATAGAAAACTGAGAATATGAAACAATTGTAAAAACAATGTTCTAACGCAATACTTCTAGAAAGATTGCGCAAGTATAACGAAGATCTAAAAAGATATCGTTATGATATTATGAGAACCTAAAAAGATTTCGTAATCACAGCAGCGAAGAAAATGACAGGCGAAATATAGAAGATGGCCTGCTGGGGTGAATGATCACCGTTGCTTAAAGCTTTATTCGCCCTACACGAACAGCTTCCAGGAACCAGCAAGTTCGTCGGAGAACTTGGAACACTCCTGCTCTTCTGACTCCTCGGATGGACACGAACTCCCTGCAAAAACAACGCTGGTGCGGCGCCTTTCCTCTCTCTCTCTCTCTCGAAGGCTGCTAGAATTCGCAAGCAAATTTCGATCAGAACAGTGTTAAAGAACACGTCTGAATTCGTTGTTTACTTGTGCTAAAAAAATACTTCGTAAACTATCTGTGGTGGCTTCTCTTTCTTTTCTGTAATTCAGCCTTGAGAGAGAGGATGCCTTATATAGGCCTTGCAGCAACTGGTCGATTGCCACAAAATTAGGGACGTGGTAAAAACCACCACGAACATGTAGCAACCGCCCAGAACATGCAAGCACATGTTCTGCTGCAAGTTGCACTAACTACGCACACCCCGTGCTCTTTGCACTCTGCGCGACAGAGCGCGTACTGAACTGCGCACACTACGCGCACTGCACGCACTGCGCACACTGCGCACGCAGCGCAACCCTGCGCAACCCAGCGCACCCAAGCGCAACCTGAGCGCAACCTGGACGCGCACCTGGGCAGCGCAACTGGGCTTGCACAACTGGGCTTGTGCAACGTGGCAGCGCAAGTGGCTCGCGCAACGAGCGCAACTAAAGCGTACTATACGCCTAGCGACGATGCTGACGTGCTAAGTGCAAAGTGCGCCAACAAAATGCCACATTACGCCTCATGAGCCCATGAGCCCGAGTCCGAGTCCGAGTCCGAGTCGCTAAGCCCCTACGGGGCTTAGCTCCCATGGAAATGAATTTCCCGAGAGCAAAAAGCATGAATGCTTTTATTGTTGATTTAGTCCTTTTCCCATTAGAAAAATAACCCCACATGGCGCACTCATGTGCACCTCCACACCACATGTGCATCTCTAAAATAGGAAAGCTATTATATAGAGATACAACTCCTTTGGTCTAGCCGATGTGGGACTAAAATTCACTTATAAAAAGACCAAACTCCAACAATCCCCCACATATCTCTATATATATTGGTATAAGTGTTCCCCACAGTAATTGTCCATCATGCATTAGGAGAGATGTCACTTACGACTTGAATCTTCCTGTGTGGGTCAAACAACAGACTATAATACAAGAATGGACTAAGCCTTGAATTCTGCATCATAGCTGAAATTCTTTCCACTCGCATAATGTAGTTACATGTGCTTCTGGCTACACATTAAAGGCCCTGTGCCAGCCTAGTTTCAGTGTATAATTTTGGGCATCTACAAGTTTACCCTCAAGAGACGGCCTGATATCTCTTTGTCCATACACTATAGGTGAGTTCATTATAAAGAGACATGGCATGAAGCGCTTTGCGCTTCCCTTGCGGTGCTACGCCGCTATGACATGGCTTAAAGCCAAGGCATTACCCCTCTCTGGGAATCACCCCATATCTGGGAACCTTTGTAGTGTCATACTACTGTAGCATGAGGCAACTGCCTCTTTGTAGTGCCATACTACCCAACATGAAGCCTTAGGCTCCCTTGCGGTGTTACGCCGCAACGACATGGCTTGCAAGGCCGAGGCTTTATCCCTAACCGGGTACCTCATCGTGGTGTCGTGCCACTGTAACATGAGGAACTCCTCTTCTTTGTAGTGCTCACTACACCCCTCTTTATATTAACATACAGTATTAGGCTAACTGCCTATTTGCGGTGCTACGTCGCTGTGACTTGGCCTGCAAAGCCGAGACTTTATCCTATTCTTGGGCAGCACCCCACATATAGGAACCTCATTGTGGAGTCACCCCACTGTAGCATGGAGTTTCACTCCTTGTAATGCTGCTCTACAGTGCTTCCTATAAAGCACACCAGGCATTCACTCTGCCTGAGAACTCATTAAGGCAATTAAGTCAACCTTCCCACAGGAACCGTTTTTCGCAGAAAATAACAGTAGACAACAGTGGTTATAGGTCCGTAACCTCTCCATGCCCAATAGAACATGTACCCACCATTCCTGATATTTTTCCGATTAGTGGTCCTCCCTTGAACCAAAAGCTAGATGCCTAGTAGATAAATCTTTGAACTAATAGCATAAAACTTTATGGTAGGAATACAATAATACAATATCAGAATGCCTTCAAGCCTATTTTACAAGCTGTGTTATTGACCAGCTGGCGCTTGAGGCCCTTGGTGAACGGATCCGCCAGGTTCTCCTGACTCCGAACATCAATCACTGCAATAACACCTCTTTTGATAAGATCGTGTACTGCCATGTGCTTCAACCGCACAGTCCTCTTCTTTCCATTGAAGAGGTCATTTGATGCCACCGCCGTAGTCGCCTGGTTGTCGCAGTATATCGGTATCGCCGGTATTTGTGCCCCAACCACTGGAAGATCATACATGAGCTCCCGAAGCCATTCTGCTTCTTCGGCTGCGGTATCAAGTGCAAAGAACTCAGATTCCATGGATGACCGCGAGAGCATAGTCTGTTTCTTCGATTTCCATGATATAGCAGCTCCACCCATTGTGAAAATGTAACACCCAGTTTTTCCAAATGAGGGTAATTTTGAATTTTTATAATTATAATCATTTAATAATGATATTTAAATCATATTGTGATTTTTGGTGATTTTTAATTAATTTAAAACTATTTAAAATGTTGATTGGTGATTTTGAAGGTTAACTAGTTAAACCCTAGTATTGCTAAGCCTAGAGACTAACCATGACCAAAGGAGCCTAGTCACGTGATTAGAATTTCATACCAATTTTTAGCCTAAGGGTATTTTGGTCATTTTGACAATTTTGTGAATTTGTAATTTATATTAATTAAATATTGTGCTAGTCTTTTAGTGAAGCCTTAACCCAGAAGTTAACCTAACCTAGATTAGTCATGAGGTTATAATTAAGGTTAGAACATTCCTACTAAGTGCCAAGGTTAGTAATATCTAGATATTATTAGGAAAGATATTTTTCTTTGGAGATATTTGTGAAAAGAAGCCTTAACCAATAGGAAGCCTTGGAATTGGGTGGAGTGATCCTAACCACTCATCTAAAACCCTAACCCTACTCATTTCAACAGCCACACAAGACCCCTCCCTTCCTATAAAGTCACATTAACAAAAGCCTTAGCCTCTTTTTACAAACCCTAGAAAAGCCCTACTTGTTCTTCCCTAAACTCCTCCCCATTAATCCAAATTGAGCCCAAATTGAGTCAAATCAATTGCATCATCATCCCCAACAGTAGAGGATACTTGTGGGTGCTTGCTAGCAAGGTTCGAGGACGGTTGAACCGGAGAAAACCGAGGAAGACATTGAATCGAGGACCTTTACATTGAGATTCTAGCTCTCAATAGGTAAACCTATCTACACCCATTGAAATCATGATTTTTCTTCATAGGTGCATTCATTTAGGGTTCTCCTAGGTGTAGCCCAAGTTTAGTAGGAATTCGTGTCCATTTCGTGTCCGTATCGAACACGTATCGGTGTATTTGAATAGGTGTTTGATGAAATGCTTGAATGAAATGAATATTGTTAATTTTCAAAACAAATTACATGAATGTGTAGCCTAATAGGTGTATTTTACAACCCAACTTGACTGAGTCGAAATTAGACACGTTTGGACACTGTTTTGGCACTTGGACACGCAGCACGAGACACCGCACGGGGCTCGTGCGGCTGCCCTGCTGCTCGGGTGTCCTAACGGACACGACACGGCGACTCAAGCCACGAAACTTGGTACACGTGTTGTCCTAATGACTGACACGACACCTATAAAGTTTTATGGGACCTCGATGTGTGTGCACGGAGAAATTGCGTGTGCACGTATTTTGTCCTACACTGTGCACGCATTTTTCGTGTCTCTGATACGCCCTAATAACGTCGACACGACACGACCCCGACTCAGTGCAGGCACTTGGACACAAAGACCAATACCTAGACTAAGTGGGGACACGACCACGTGTCCTCTTGTGGACTGTGTCGTGTCCAATTCCCTGAGGAATGGCAGTACGATGCTGGGTTTTCAATTCCTGGAAACTGTCATTGACACTGTGGTTGCACTCACTTTCATCCACTGCCATAGGGCCATATCCTGCATTCCCAAATGAGCACTGCAAACCAAATTTGCACTACTGCACTTTAACATTCATACACCTCATGTCCAGACCTTCTTCCTATTCTATGATCTTTCCAACTGAATGTTCAAGTTGTTCCTTAGATGCCCTGCCTGCCTTCATGATGCAGTTGAGCTCCAATATGCACCTGTCTTGTACTCCATTAGATTTTAGTATGCATGATGTGGGCTCTAGAGTTCAGTCCTAGTATATGTTGTATTGTGGTTCAATCAAACCTTCTCTTTGAGTATCAGAACACTTGGTACCTACAGACCTATCAAATAGTTCAGATGTGATAACCAGTCCTTAATTGGACTTGGTGCCCATCCTTCCATACCTAGTATCAACATTTAACTTTCAGTCTAAATGGTCCAGTTGGATGACCAGTTCTCTGCATTGCTAGTAAATGCCACTAATATAATCCTGCCCCATGAACTAATGTTCAGTTCATATGATGCAAGGTAGTGAGACAATGCATGTATGTATGTAAGCTATGAATATAAAGTATGTATGTACCTCTCTATGTATATATCTAAATACATATATATATGTATATAGATATGCATCTATGTATAAACCTATGTGGGTATGTGCCTATGTATATATCTATGTACCTATATATCTATGTATGAATGCAAAAATGTATGTATCTATGTATATATGAAATATGAATGTAAGGTAGCTGCCTTCATATATGCATATATTGTGATGAATATATGCATATAGGCAATAGAATGAAATGGAACATGGTTAATGAAATTGTATGATGCAAGGTAGATACAATGTTATATGCATGATTATATCCAAATAAATGCAAGCATGTATGTGTGAAATATGAATGCATAGATGAATATATACTTCTAGATATGGTACGTGTGTTCTCTGTGACTTGTGAGTGTGCTTGGTTGTTAGCCTAGGCTTGGTTAGGCCTAGTGAGACTTGACTGGACTAGGATTGACCTAGTTGACTAGTGTAATTGACCAGGTTGACTTAGAGTTGACTTTGACCTAGATTTGACCTATAATCATGTAGATTGTATCATAAACTTCATTTACCTTGTTTTAAACACATTATAACCCATACTGCTCTATTTAGGATATTGTGACTCTGTTGTAGACATCTGATATTACACTACTCTTTTCAGAGTATCAGGCGAGTACATTCTCTGATAGTTATCTCATTTATTTGTCAATTACTGTACTTCAGTTCTAGTTAGCTGTATGTGATTCTCTGTTATAACTCGTATTTTTATTTCTGAATCCATGTATGCGACACACATACTTACTCGTCTTACCTCTATTATTCGAATCACCATACGAATCACCATACGAATCACTATTCGAATCACCCTATTCGTATCTTCATATGTTGGTTGGACTTGTATTCGTCTTATGTGTTGGATTGTGGATTCATTTGTATTAGACTGGGCGGGGAAATACTGATTAGACATGTAGACATATCCCCCTATTCGAATCACCCCTCTGTGAATAATATTCGAACGATAGCCATCCCACACTTCGCGAGTGTGTGGTGTGCCGTATTACCTACAGCCGTTTATATGTCGAACTCGGTATTTTAAAACACACTTGGAGAATTTATTCGAATCATTGTTTGACTACTATTCGAATCACTATTCGTATCACCTTATTCGAATCACTATTCACATCACCTTATTCGAATCACCTTATTAGAACAATGATTAGAATCACATTCGACTCATCTTGTATTAGACTCACTTTGGGATTACACTCGACTTATATTGTACCATCTGAACTCATTATGTTACTCTAGTTCAGCTAGATCTTATTTTACAGTCTTCATTGCTATGTTTCTCTTCTTGTTTAGTTACTTACTTTCTTTGTACTTTATCTGTCTCTCTATACCATCACCTGAAAATTAAACTGCCATATTCATCAATACAATTGTCTATAACTGCTTTATAGTCCTCTGTCATTTACTTGGGATTTCTTGATGAATTGTACTCGTTCCTGTCCTGACTGGACCTGTTAAAAATATTACAGATGATTGTCCTGAGGATAATTGCGCTACTTACCTTGGAGCAGGAGATGGCTTAGCTACCTATAGCCCTGACACTCAGGAGTGATCGGGAGACTAGCTAGTAGACTTGGTTTAGTTTTTATGTTTTAGAACTTGAATTGTAATAACTTGAGATTCAAGTTTGTATTTGAGTTTGTTTTAGATATTATTATTTAGTAGTTTATAAATGTTGTTATTTAGTTTTTAGTTATAAACTTCTGTGTTATCTTATCGTGCTTAGACTGTGATTGAGATTTCATTATATCTATACTTGTCCTCCGTTCGGAGTTGAGATTTGATAAGTACATTATATAATTACGTGAGTTGTTGATTAGATAGTAACCTAGGACAGCGTTCTACCGCCGACACTGCGGCGTAGGCTGGACGTACCCACTTCTCGTGCCCTTACTCTAGGGTGCGGGTCGTGACAGAAAATGAATCCACCGGTGGACCTCTCGCTCTCCACCTCTGAGCACCAACTGGCATCACTGAAGCCTTCCACTACCTGCGGATCTCCGCTGTAGTACAGTGCATATGTCTGAGCCTTCTTGAGATATGTCATAACCAGTTTCACAGCTTTCCAGTGTTCAGCACCTGGGTTGCTCGTGAAACGACTCAGCATTCCCACGACGAAAGCTATGTCAGGCCTTGTGGCAGTAGTAGCATACATCAAACTTCTAATTACGCTTGAATACTCCAGCTGCCTGACGCTTTCCCCTGAATTAGGCTTCAGCTTCAGATCACACCTGTACGGCGTATCGATTCCTTGAAGATCCCGATACCCATAACGAGTGATCATTTTCTCAATATAATGAGACTGTGACAGCGCTAGTCCAGTGTCTGTCCGAATGATCTTGATCCCTAAGATCACATCAGCTTCCCCCAAGTCTATCATACTAAACTTGCTTGAGATGAATTTCTTTGTCTCCGTGACACAGCTAATATCTGTACCTAGGATAAGCATGTCGTCCACGTACAGACAAACGATCATACCTCTTCCATCAGCAAACTTCGTGTAAACACACTTGTCCATATCGCTGACCATGTAGCCATTTGACCTTATAACTTTGTCAAATTTCTCATGCCACATCTTGGGAGCCTGTTTAAGATCGTACAAAGATTTTACCAACTTGCAGACTTTGTCTTCAAGAACCCTGATGACAAATCCCTCCGGCTGTTGCATGTAAATCTCTTGGGTCAGCTCGCCATTTAGGAAAGCCGTATTCACATCCATCTGATGTATCACCATCGTATGTATTGCTGCTAGAGCAATTAACATTCTGATGGTGGTCATCCAGGCTACTGGAGCATACGTGTCAAAATAGTCAATCCCCTGCTTCTGAGAAAACTCCTTGGCTACCAACCTAGCCTTGAACTTGTCAATAGTTCCGTCTGCTTTCATCTTCTTCTTGAAGATCCATTTGCATCCGATGGGTTTCGCTCCTTCAGGAAGATCAACCAACACCCAAGTGTTATTTGAGGTGATAGAATCAATTTCATTGTCAATCGCCTCCTTCCAGAAAACTGCGTCTCTGGTCTTCATCGCCTCATCATAGGTAAGCGAATCAGCTTCCACATGATAGATGACAAAGTCACTTCCGAAGTCCTTCGGCCTCCTCATACGCTTAGCTGACGGCTCAGCTTGTTCTGGTTCAACCGTTGTTTCAACAACAACATCTTTTTGGACCACATCTTCATTGAAGACTTCAGTTTTCTACGCACCCTCATTGTTCTCCGGTACATCCGCAAGAACAATATTCTTGTGCCTTGCAAATTTGTCTTCAAAATATTCTGTATCGCGAGATTCAATGATATGATTTGACTTAATATCAAGAAATCTCCGAGCATCACTCTTCTCGGCATACCCCAAGAAGATCGTCTTAGTAGTCCTTGTCCCAAGCTTCTGAATCTTCAGATCTGGAAGGTTGACATACGCCAGACACCCCCACACTCGAATGACATTCAAGTTAGGTCTGACCTTGAACCAGAGTTCATGAGGAGTAACGTCAGAAGTTGCATGAGGCACTCTATTTAGAATAAAAGTGGCCGTCAATGCAGCTTCTCTCCAGTAGCAGTTAGGAAGACCCGCAATCAACAGCATTGAGTTAATCATTTCTGTTAACGTTTTGTTCTTCCTCTCTGCTACTCCATTTGATTGAGGAGAGTACGGAGCCGTAGTCTCATTGACAATTCCATGTTCTTTGCAGAACGATGTGAATTCATGAGACCTGTACTCCCTACCTCGATCACTTCTTATTCTTTTGAGTTGTTGTCCAGTCTGTCGCTCAGCTTCGGCTCTGAACTCCTTGAACTTCTCGAATGCTTCGTCTTTAGCCTTTAGCAAATAGATGAACGCGTACTTTGATAAGTCATCGATGAAGGTTATGAAATACTTCATCCCGGCCTTTGTAGAGAACTGTTTGAAGTCACAGATATCGGAGTGTACCAACTCCAGAAGATATGTACTTCGATTAACCCGAGGAAAGGGTTTCCTTCTGATCTTTGTTTGAGCACAAACTTCACATTTCTCTACTATACCCCCACATTTGGAGATAAGTCCTAGACTAGACATTCTGTTTATTCGTTTACAATGAACATATCCTAGCCTATTATGCCACAACTTAAGAGTATAAGCAGAATGAGTGATTTCACTAATCACATTAATTATATTGGACTGATTTACAAGCTGAATTTTGAACATTCCTTCGGTATAAAAAGCTTTCCCGAAATATGTTCCCTTGATAGACATCACCATCTGGCCAGCATTGATGTCCATCCTGAGGCCTGCTTTGCAGAGTAGGCCTCCTGAGATCAGGTTCTTGGCGATAGCAGGTACATGCTTCACGCCTTGAAGCGTCAGAAACTTCCCCGAAGTCAGCTTCAATACCACCGTCCCGATCCCGAGCACTTCAGCTTGTGCCTGGTTCGCCATCATAACCACTTCAGAAGTAGGTGTATAGGTGGTGAACCACTCCTTACTGGAGCAGACATGGCATGAGGCTCCAGTGTCTACCCACCAGTCAGAGTCAGTCCTTACCGCATCAACCTGTGCAATCATAGCAACAACGTCAGTGACCATAGATACCTTACTAGGCTCTCCTTGCTCTGATTGCTTGGTCTTTGCTTTGCATTCATTCTTGAAGTGGCCCTTCTTGCCACACTTGAAACAAGGCATTTGAGACTTTGCCTTCTTTCGCTTGAAGGAAGTCCCCTTCACGTTCAGATTGTTAGGGTCCTTCTTCTTGCTGTGGGAAGCCGTCTGCTTTCTCCTTGGTTCCTTGGTATTTACCAAATTGGTGTTAGCCAATCGCTTGGACAGTGTGTCCACCTTTAGTTGAGTCCGCATCTGGTCCTCAACATAGATTTCCTGCAAGAGATCTTCAAGGCTGATCTCTAGCTTCTTCCTATGCATGTTTGCATAGAACTTACTCCACCCAGCGGGGAGCTTTGAGACAATCCCTCCAATAACGAACTTATCAGGGAGGGGCATCGCCTCGTCTTCCAACTTCTGTCGCAGCTTCAGAAATTCTTTTACCTGCGACAACATGGACTTCTCGTCCTCAAAGAGCCATTTGTGATATTTTTCAACCACAAATATCTTGCTCCTGTTTTTGTCTTCTTCGTACAGTTTCTCCAAAGACTCCCATATGTCTCTGGCAATAGGTTTCTTACTGTAGGATTTTGCTAGGGAATCCTCCATAGCATTCAGGATAAGCAACCTGTAAATGCTATTCTCCCTTCTCCACTTGGCCTGAAGTTTAGTAGCCGCAGTGATTGCGACAGCAGACCCAGTATCTGGAACAGTAGGTTCCTCTTCAAGCAGCACGTGATCAACGTCTCTGAGTTGAAGAGTGAGATAAACCTTCCTCTTCCAGACTTGATAATGCTCTCCATTAAACTTTTCTAACTTACAGAAGTCAGTGTTGAGGAGTAAAGCATTAAAGTTTTCCATCGTAGCAATAAAGCTTTGAGATTGTTAGTACCGGGGCACAATTTTTCGATGAAAAACTGAGAATATGAAACAATTGTAAAAACAATGTTCCAACGCAACACTTCTAGGAAGGTTGCGCAAGTATAACGAAGATCTAAAAAGATATCGTTATGATATTACGAGAATCTAAAAAGATTTCGTAATCACAGCAGCGAAGAAAATGACAGGCGAAATATGGAAGATGGCCTGCTGGGGTGAATGATCACCGTTGCTCAAAGCTTTATTCGCCCTACACGAACAGCTTCCAGGAACCAGCAAGTTCGTTGGAGAACTTGGAACACTCCTGCTCTTCTGACTCCTCGGATGGACATGAACTCCCGTGCAAAAGCAACGCTGGTGCAACGCCTTTCCTCTATCTCGAAGGCTGCTGGAATTCGCAAGCAAATTCCGATCAGAACAGTGTTAAAGAACACATCTGAATTCTCTGTTTACTTGTGCTAAAAAACACTTCGTAAACTATCTGTGGTGGCTTCTCTTTCTTTTCTGTAATTCAGCCTTGAGATAGAGGATGCCTTATATAGGCCCTTCAGCAACTGGTCGGTTGCCACAAAGTTAGGGACGTGGTAAAAACTACCCCGAACATGTAGCAACCGCCCAGAACATGCAAGCACACGTTCTGCTGCAAGTTGCACCAACTGTACACACCCCGCGCTCCTTGTACTCTGTGCGACAGAGCGCGCACTGAATTACGCACACTGCGCACACTGCACGCACTGCGCACACTGCGCACGCTGCGCACGCAGAGCAACCCTGCACAACCCAGTGCACCCAAGCGCAACCTGGCCGCGCACCTGGGCTTGCACAACTGGGCATTCGCAACTGGGCTTGCGCAACGTGGCAGCGCAAGTGGCTCGCACAACGAGCGCAACTAAAGCGTACTATGCGCCTAGCGACGATGCTGACGTGCTAAGTGCGCCAACAAAATGCCACATTACACCTCATGAGCCCATGAGCCCGAGTTCGAGTCCGAGTCCGAGTCCGAGTCGCTAAGCCCCTACGGGGCTTAGCTCCCATGGAAATGAATTTTTCAAGAGCAAAAAGCATAAATGCTTTTATTGTTGATTTAGTCCTTTTCCCATTAGAAAAATAACCCCACATGGCACACCCATGAGCACCTCCACACCACATGTGCATCTCTAAAATAGGAAAGCTATTATATAGAGATACAACTCCTTTGGTCTGGCCGATGTAGGACTAAAATTCACTTAGAAAAGGACCAAACTCCAACATAAAATTCTTTTAGAGAAGCTGGTTCTCTTAAATAGAGAAATTTTTCTTAAAGTAGAGGGGTTTTATTCTCTTATATGAGTTATAGGAGAGGAGCAGAGTTTCTGTGGCTCCTAGATCATGGAACCGTCAATGTACATCCAATATTTAAAAAATATTCAAAAATTTACTAAAATGGCAGCTGGAATGTGAGCAGGATTTTTTCCTCGCTCGCAATACTTGACGGTTATAACCAAACCATCAACAAAAATGGGTTTTCTTGACGGATCCTCTAAAACTGTCAACTATTATGCTATAAAATTGCTACGTTGACAAAAAACATGTCCTTTCTTGACGGAAGGCTAAAACCGTAAAGACAACTCATTTCCTTGACGATTTTTCAAGAACATCAAGAAATAAACCGTCAAGAAACGTCATTTTTCTTGTAGTAACAATACTAGATTCAACTTTGATATCGGTGTTCGATAACTTGTACTACGGAGACGGATGCATAAACATATGAAAAACTCAACGAGGTAACAAGAGAGCATCATAGGTTGATAGAGGAAGGTGTTCGTATCGTTACCATATGAGTCGTTTGGTGTTGATAAGCATCACAAGTCTTCGGAAACACCCTTGCACAAAATTTGGTTTAATCTGGACTAATCATCGTGCAACACATGCCACGAACAAACAGAGTGTATCCAAGTGCTGCGACTTTGAGGGAAGGTAAGGGACATGTAGGGGTACACATTATAATTAGTTTTGTGAAGGTTTGATGAATAAAAAGTAGGAAAACACATACACAAAGTCAGCTAACCTATTGTGTAGACAGATTTGGGATCAGCTAAGATGTCGGTTTGGGGCTTGTGTCATATCCATAGGCTGCTGTGGCGACTTGCGAAGGTGTTGGTGTCACAACTCGCACCCGCTTTTAGGAATACGAGTGTGTATCCAAATCCAACCTACGCTGCAGTGTTGACGGTAAAACGCTATCTAGACCTCAATGATCAAAGTCACAATATTTGCTCATGATTAATTTATTTGCTCATTCACAATACTAAATCAATTACAATATTCCAAGATTATATTTGAATAGAATACAATGTCTCACAAAATCTAATACAACAAATTTGAACTTGATGACCAAATCTATCTAACTAGTCCTTTAGAGTCGACCTTAGCATATACTTATAATTTTCCCAGTGATCCAATGCATATCAAACGACTAATCTAAAAAATAGGTTTCCAGTCAGGAATGGAATAAGTACATATATGTCAAACTCTTCAAGACATAATAGAAACTATAAAACATAAATATCATATGATATACATGATGACATGGTATGACCTAATTTAGAGAAAACAGTTAAAGAAGACAATCATGGCAAACAAATAAAAAGAAACATATAAACAAGACTATCATGGCATGTCAAGTAGAATGGAACATGTACACGACAATCAAGATATCTAACTAAGTGTTTTTGAAATACTACTTTCGATTTGTAAACCGCTAGGGGTAAATATGGCAACCCGCACGTGAAGTGTACGAGCGTTATCGTTCATGTTTGGACACGAGGGAGTGATTCTTGTTTTGGGAATATTCACATGTCTACTAAAGTATTTTCCCACCCGACTCATGGATTCATGTCACAACATGGAAATTATGAAACACGATAATTACGAAATACTAGTCACGAAACACAATAAATAACGTAAACCACGAAACTCAATAATCATGTATATGAAAAACTCAATAATACATATCTAAACATGTATCATAGAAACTATTAAGAATTGAAAGTAACTAGTATAATGTACTTGCCTCGGTTTGTTGTAGTTGATGCGTGCAATACGGGCGTATCAACACGAAACAGATCAAAAGCTATAGTCATGATTGGTCCGAAGAGATAATGATGTCAAGATCTATAACATCCAATGAAACAAAGATAAGCCCAATATAGAAAAAGTTCAAAGTCGCCGATTCAGTTCACTAGTCATCTATATGTTCTACAATTTAAACAGAATATAAAATAATTTTAAAAAATAATTTTGAAAATTCGGGAAGAGGAGTTACAAATCTACTCACCTTAGAAAAATTTCGTCCTTGAAATTTAAGGAATACTAAGATAGAAGGGCTTGGTGGTTGGTGAAAATATAGGAAAAAAAATTTTGATAAGAAAATATTGATCAAATAGATGAAAAGAAAAAGAAAATTTCTTTAATAAGAACATTGATCAACTAGGGTGGAAATGGAATAGATATGGCTGGGTGTTGGAATCATAGGCCGTGGTCTTGAACCCTAAAAGGTTAAAAATGTTTCTAAGATTCGATAGAAGAAAAACCTATAAATAGAATATAACGAAGACAGACGAGTTTTGGATAAGTAGGAAGATACGATCAACAGATAGAGAAATTTCCTGTACACGACACCTACCTTATTATCCTTTATAAATTCGTATCCTCCAAATGTTTTCAAAAATTCTTCAATATCAATCATAAAAATTTAAGTCACTAACTCAATTTAATATCAAGATTTAGCCATTCATCGATATCATCTTATCAAATTTGCAAGCCTTAATCCAACTTATAATTATCTTCAAATCTAACTTCACAAAATTTATAAATTTCTCAAAATTTAAATTCCATAAATTTTTAAATCATACCTCAATTTTATTGATCAAATGAAAATTATTTCCTTTAAAAATTTAATATTCAACCTTAGCAATAGATTCATCGACCATATAGAAATTTAAACCTCAAAACACGAAAAGCTAAAATATTTTATCTTCAATAGTAACCAAAATATTTCTACCCACCTTTGATTAGAGTCATTTATCAAATCACAATATTATCATCAAATATTTCAACTTCATCAAATCCGGTATTTTAAAATTAAAGTATACTACTATCTTAATCACGTAGCCTATGTAACAAACTTAACTACCCAAGCAATCAATTCGAAAGAAATTTATGGGTTCTCTACGGTATTCCTAGTCCTAGTCATTCTTCTAAAATAGAATTAACCTAATT
This sequence comes from Iris pallida, assembly GCA_029216955.1. Classification (NCBI taxonomy): domain Eukaryota; kingdom Viridiplantae; phylum Streptophyta; class Magnoliopsida; order Asparagales; family Iridaceae; genus Iris; species Iris pallida. The sequence goes on along the minus strand of JANAVB010020997.1, from coordinate 1,003,768 downwards.
ATGAATGAGCACTTCCTAGTCGCAGGCTCGCAGTAGTACGACTAATATAGGTACTACCACGAGTTTGCACAATTTTGTGAAAATTGACCTACATGGGCCACCAGAAAAATTTATCACGACCCGCACCCACTTTTTGGGATACGAGTACGTGTCCAAGTCTAGCCTATGCCGCAGTGTCGACAGTAGAAGGCTGTCTAGACCTCAATGATCAAAGTCACAATATTTTCTTATGATTAATTCATTTGCTCATTCACAATACTAAATTAATTATAATATTCCAAGATTACATTTGAATAGAATACAATGTCTCACAAAATCTAATACAAAAAATTTGAACTTGATGATCAAATCTATGTAGCTAGTCCTTTAGAGTCGACCTCGTCATATACTCATATCTTTTCCAATGATCTAATGCATATCAAGTGACTAATATGAAAAATAGGTTTCAAGTCAGGAATGGAACAAGTACATACATGGCAAACTATTCAAGACATAATAGAAACTATAAAACAAAAATAACATATGATATACATGATGACATGGTATGACCTAATTTAGAGAAAACAGATAAAGAAGACAATCATGGCAGACAACTAGAAAGAAACATGTAAACAAGACTATCATGGCATGCCAAGTAGAATGGAATATGTAAACACGATAATCAAGATAACTAACTAAGTATTTTTGAAATACTACTTTCGACATATAAACGACTAGGGGTAAATACGGCAACCCGTACATGAAGTGTACGCGTTCTATCGTTCTTGTTTGGACACGAGGGAGTGATTCTTGTTTTGGGAATATTTACATGTCTACTAAAGTATTTCTCCACCCGACTCATGGATTCATATTACGACACAAAAATTATGATACACGATAATCACGAAATACAAGTTACGAAACACAATAAATAACATAAATTACGAAACTCAATAATCATGTATATAAATCCATACTCGTGTGAACAACGTGTCAAGAATCATGAGTCATGTAATGTATATCTAAAACATGTATCATGGAAACTATTAAGAATTGAAAGTAACCAGTGTAATGTAATTGCCTCGGTTTGTTGTAGTCGATGTGTGCGATACGAGCGTATCGACACGAAATAGATCAAAAAAATTCTTTTTTATTAGGTACACTTTCTCTTTGTGGTGCTATAGTCATAATTGGTCTGAAGAGAGAATGATATCAAGATCTATAACATCCAATGAAACAAAAATAAGCCCAATATAGAGAAAGTCCAAAGTCGCCAATTCGGTTCAGTAGTCATCTATATATTCTACAATTTAAACAAAATATAAAATAATTTTAAAACATAATTTTCAAAATTTGAAAAGAGGAGTTACAGTTGGGATGGAAGAAGAGGGTCTTGGGGTCGCAAGGGAGGTGATCGTGGTGCAAGAAGTGGTCGGGTTAGGGAGATATGGCAGCTAGCGTATGAAGGTGCTGGTAATTTTGATTGGCTAAAGGGGGTTGGGTTTTGGAGAGTATAAGGAGGTGGCAGCTAATTATAGAGCAAAAATATATAAATTTTGGAGGGTTAAAGGGTTAGGTTTAAAATTTAAGGGTTTGGTAGAGTTTGGTGGTCCAATACATTGAATAAATATGGCTGCATCTCAAGAGATTGAATTGGTTTCCTAAATTGGAAAGTATATCCTGGGTGATATACATATTGATTTAACTCAATAATAGTTGCTCATTAATTAATAAAAAATAAATCTAAGATGATCCTAGTAGGTTAATTTAACCTAGAATAGGCTCTACCAAACCTTGTTGAGATAGGTTCGAGTTAATGCCGAAAATATATTAGATGGGTTTTGTGTGCTATTTGAATATAAATAGCACATGAAAACTCAATTGAGTGGGACACCAGTGGCATATTTATGGTAGGCTCAAAATAGGTCAAAACTATATATTGGGTCGAAATACTTGAATCAATATTGGGTCCCCAAATTTAAATTGGAAAGGACATCGATATTATGGTAGATATTTGAAGTAGCCTTTTTGACCGGAAAGTTGTACAATAAAAATAGAGTACAAGGGAATGAGTTTGAGTGGGACATGATATGTCTTAATAAAGATGGTCGTCTAGACCAAGCACGTGAAATTTGTTTTAAGAAATTAGAAATTGTTGTGCTCCTAAAATTAAAACTACGATAAAAAGGATTTAATGATAAAAAATAATAGTGAAAATGTATATATATAAATAAATAAATTAATAAGATAAATATAAAAACCTATAAAATTTAGAGGTCTTACACCAAGTCCTCGGTTGTAGAAGCATGGAATTTCAGGTCGCATCTATGTGCCAGAATTCCTATGCGCTCAAATACTACTCAGAACATACGCCAGGGAGCTCAAATGAAGTACTTGGCACATCAAGACAGCAAAAGTATAGACAGCAAGAGAAGATTTTTTATTTCATATAAAAGTCTATTACATGTCTAAAAGGCTTTACATAGGAGAATTTCTACAAAAGAAAGATCCTAAGACTACAGCCAGGCGTAGCAAACTGCCATACGCCTCCCACCAGGCGCATCATCAGTCAGGAGCATCACTTCAGCGTCTCAGTTAGGCGCATCACTTCAGCGTCTCAGCCAGGCGCACCTCTTCAGCGTCTCAGTCAGGCGCATCTCTTCAGAGTCTCAGTTATGCGCATCATAAAGTCTCAGCATATGCGCTCCACTCCGACCCGATCAAGTGCTTCGACTAATAAAGCATTTATTAAGCAGAACAAGGGTGGGCGATCAACGCCACCCTAGCTGGAGGAAGAGCTCTCCAAAGCCCAAGGAAGAGAAGAGCACCGCAGCTCCGATCCGCGGCTAAAGGAGCAGCTTTCAACACAACCAGAATGGGCAACACCCACTCTGGCAGGAGAAAGAGCTCTCCAAAGCCGGGAGCACCACAATTCTGATCTGCGGCTCTTCAAGCATAACAGAGACATGGCTCGAGCATACCGATCTTTGGATGCAACAAGCACCTTTCGCCTGCCTCAGAAGCCCTCGACTCCGACTTTTGGATGTAACAGTCACCTTCACAAGTGCATGAATGAAGACAAGTCATCGCATCTTCACCTTCGGGAGCATCTTGTCAATAGAATGTGCTCGAGCAAATAAGTTCATTCGGGAAGACGAGAGAGAACGAGAAGCAAACTCTCTCCTTGCCACTATTTATAGGCCGGGCAAATCAAACCCATGCGCCAAGTGGCGGACTCTCCGAATCCCGTGCAATGAATTTGTATTTATGGTGATGAACTTGACGCTTTGAATTCGGCCAAGTCAAAACGGCTATTTAAAGCAGTTAAAGAACACAAAAGTCGGACCAATAAAAATGCTTCATGCAAATGGATGCGTCGGTCAGACACCGCGCATCGTACAAACGAGCCCGTCAGTTCCAAGCGCCCCGTATGGATGCGCCCAACAAAACACAGATCCATGCATCCTAAATCAAACATGGACCCATGCACCTATTTCTGGTCGTCACCCATCAAGCAATTAGTGCTCAAGTGCACGTCCCCCAAGGACTGGACAGTTAGCAGCTTTTTCAGAAGACGAAGCGTCGCTGACATCAGCATCATCATTACTTTCCTCCGACGGTTACGACCCATGTGGCTGGCCAACCACTCGCATGCGCCTCAGCAGCCATGCGCCTGAAGACTCGCATGCGCCTTAAAAGCCGTGCGCCCCGACCGGTTCGTAACTCCTGAAGGTTGTGAGCCAAAGTCTTCTCATGCGCCCAGTCCCAGACACATCCTACCAGATCACTCTCCACCAAATTTGAGATCTTTGAGCCATGGACCTACAACACGTGTCCTTTGACTCAATTCAGCCTATGAAGGGGTGCTAATCACCCAAGATCTCAGCAACTGAAAGATCCTCTCCCCTGCTACGTATCAGCCCACAAATAGAGCATGAAGGATTCAACCCACAAATGATGGTGCATTGTCACGCCCCAGAACCAGAATACTGGAGAGCGGGGGCAGACATAGCCAGCTACGTATATTAAAATGGAAACCACCTCGATATACGGTCACGGCTGTCTAGATATATGAGGGTTTACTACAAGCCAACAGTCTCTTATGGTCATGAACAAGCCTAATGTCTTAATCACAACAAGTAAGTAAGGTCGCAAGATATATGATCATTAAATATACAATAGTAAGGCGTCCCAAATATTATATATTCAGCTGATCATGAAGCTAGTCGTTACAAAATGTTAGGACTAGCAAGAGTTTTAGTCGTACATGATCGACCCTAGGATATGTTAATCATGTTTACAGCCCGTAGACAGACAGTAAGTAAAAGTGCATCGAGCTAACAAGTGCTCGTCGGCTAAACGCCTCAAAAGAATAGTTTTACAATGAAGTGGGCAAGGCAAAAAGGAAAACCCACTCTTGGCCCGGGTTTCGTCTAGTTGTCACCATTAGGCTGGAAGTTTGGTAGATCCTCGGGAGCTTCTCCGAAATCTGGCCACACAAAACCAGCTGGGTCAACCCCAGAAAGAGCAAGTGCCACAAGGGGCCACGAAATAAGAACAAAAGCCAGCAATTAGCACAAGAAAGTCTAATATTAAAACTAGAATTTACGAAAACATGTCAGGATGATATACGACGAGATAACCATGGAACTATTCCGATAACCAGGTTACAACCCGTAAACCAAACAAGGACCGGGGTTATAACCCTTCGTCTGAACAGAACTTGGTTTCCCACCATTTATCGGCAAGATAATAATGTAAGAAATCAAGACAGGAAGCATTCTTATACTGAATCAAGACATTGCTAGAATGGTTATACCTCATTCAATCAATCACGGCCAAGCAGATACTACGGCTTACTACTTTAACTAACTAGGGTTATCACAGGCCTAATTACTAACAAGATGCAGTGAGATTGTTCCACAGCCACAAGCCCTGCAGACCATCCAGGTTACCCAGGTCGAAAATTAGGGGTTGAATTCAGGTGGGTACATCGTCCAGGAAACGCATGTACCCTTAGGTGACTTAGAAGGTGCAACACATGACAGTGTGCTGGAAATGCGCCCTACTCGTCGGCAGGCTACAGATCCCAAGAGCGCCCAGGTAAAGGGATTGCCTGTAGCTGTGTCATCTCTTCATGACTACTGTGTTATTCTAGTTATTAACCTTAATCCATTTTAGTAGGTACTCCTGACCGTGGTACTCAGGAGTCCCGTCCTAGACATGATGCAAGACAGGACAAGTGGATTTAACAAGCAAGCAAGAAAGAACTATCCACGGTGTCAAGGCAGGTCAAGTTAAGTTAGCCGTCGCAACAGCATTAAGTTATTAAGTCATGCTACAAGTCAGGAGTGCGCCGCCACGGGCCACTATCAAGTTATTAAGTCACAAGGATTAATAACAGTTACAAGTTAGGTGTGCACCCCACTGGGTCACTAGCAAGGAGATCAGAGAATACCAAAATCATAATCCACAGAAAATCCCGAGAACCGTACTAGTCATAAACAATTACTTGAAAACCGTGTTAGGCCGTGTCGGGTCAAGATAGTCGTGCTGTGTTGAACAGCTCTCAGGAAAACTCAATCCACAAACAAAGAAACCAAGTCGAGAAATAAAACCAATACTCCTAGAGCCAATGGGTTAAGCAAGGGGATCAGGGGTGCAGCGTACGCACAAGGGCACGCACGCAGGGGAACAGCGTAGGCACAAGGGCACGCACGCAGGGAGCAGCGTACGCGTAAAAGCACGCACACAGGGGAGCTGCGTACGCACAAAAGCACGCACGCAGGGGGCAGCGTACGCGTAAAAGCACGCACGCAGGGAGCAGCGTACGTGTAAAAGCACGCACGCAGGAGAGCTGCGTACGCGTAAAAAGCACGCACGCAGGAGAGCTGCGTACGCACAAAAGCACGCACGCAGGAGTGCTGCGTACGCGTAAAAAGCACACACGCAGGAGAGCTGCGTACGTACAAAAGCACGTACGCAGGAGAGCTGCGTATGCACAAAAGTACGCACGCAGGAGAGCTGCGTACGCACAAAAGCACGCACGCAGGAGAGCTGCGTACGCGTAAAAACATGCACGCAGGAGAGTTGCGTACGCGTAAAAACACGCACGTAGGGGCTTCTTCTCTATGGCTGAGAAGAGGCTCCAATGGTTCCCAAAACTTCAGATCATCACAACTTGGCCATCCGAACTCCAAATCCGGAATTCCAAAGCTCCAACTAGGGTGAAATAGAATTCTCTTCCACATGGAAACATCAAAACCCATAAAAATCCAACTTAAATAGATCAAAACCATGTAAAACCGAAAATAGGGAAAATTTAGATCTAGAACAATAGAGACTCCAAATCACAAAATACCAAGTTCTAATGTTGATCACCATGTCCTAATCTAGCAAATGGACAAATAAAATAGGGTTCTCATGTGGTGGCAAGGTGCACTTGCCTATGGGTGGGTGTTGTGTAGAGGAAGGAGAAGAGTGTTGTATAGAGGAAGGAGAAAAAGAAATTAATGGAGGCTATGAGGAGAGAGAAAAGGTTGGTGGAGTTTTAAAGAAGGTGGGATGTGGTGTGTTGAGGGTGGAGCATAGGCTAAGGTGTTCCAATACATTAAACCAAACCAAACCAACCCAAACCAATTAAAATCGAGCCATGTCAAAACCCAAAATACGAGAAATACCGAAATTCTACAAGTTGAGAAAAAAAATAAAAATACATGCCAAAATCCAGATACGGGTATAAATGCGAAATATAGGAAATACGGGAAATGAGGGTGACATGCATTATCCATGCGCCTCCCGCAGCTTCAACCACGTGGTGTCCTCACGTATAGGTGCATCCTACATATGCGCGCATGAGCAGCCAGCCTGCAAACTATAAATAGAGGGATCATCTCCTTCTTACGGACTAGTAATATATATACATACACAGACAAAAAAAGGCATCAGAGTTATCATCCAAAAAGATCGGAAGAGGCACTCAACGTCTTCTTTCCATCTGCAAACTCCAGCACCCAGAGCAACTCAGACCTTCAGAGAACCGAGAACCATCGTCAGATCGTCAACGGAGTCAACGCATTACCACTCGCTCCATTGACACAGGGACCCAGATAAACAACAGTGTTCTCCTAGGACTACATCTAAGTCCTACATTGTAATATTGTTCTGTTTGTAATTGAAATTGCAATAAAAAGATTTTAATGGCAAACAAGCTGGCGACTCTGCTGGGAAACTCTTTCTCCTCCACCGAGAAAGCTGTGTCGCAATCCGACGATGTGAAGGTGGGCTCCTCCCACAAGACGCTAGTCGTACGCCTCAATCAACAGGCGTATGAGGAGTTCATCTCTGAAGGCAGCGCAAGTCCTTCGAAGCGGCTGCCAAAGCCGAAGTAGACTCGCCAAGTCTGGGTGCGCAAGGTCGAGGCCCCTGGCACCACCACTGAAGGGGATGTGCCAATGCAGTCCACCCTTCTCGATGACGTCCTCAGCAGTCAGGATGCGCCTACTAGTGTAGCGCATCTCTCGAAAAAGCGTGGTGCTGACTACATTCCCCAGCCATCTCCTTCTTAGACAAGAAAGATGTACCGACAGAGCAGGGACGCATCTAACGCCCTGTGCAGTAACTCTAATGCACCACAGAAGGCTTTTGTCTTTGACAGACTCACTCGCTGTCATGGCGAGGAGAATTTGGACTCTGAGTACTATGCACCCCAGTGGGCTGGAACGAAGAAGTCCAAGACAGCACGAGCCATGCGCCTCAAACGTGCTATGCCGACGGCAAACCAGAAGCATGCGCTCACAATCATGCGTGCTGCGGATGGTAAGCTGTATAAGGTCGACTTGGGTGCTTCTGTGCCAGAAATGAGCCGACCTTCAAAGTCCTTGTCTCACTTGGGGGCATCTGTTGCGTTCGCAACCAAGTCGAGCAAGGCAAACTCTGTGGTCTTGAACCCCAGCACCTACATAGGATGTGCATCTGTGGCTGGTTCAAGTTACTATAAATGTTGTACCCCCACTACTGATCTGAGCACATCACCTGCATTGGTTCAAGGGGCACAGCATTCACTTGACCACCCCGACGCTTGGCCTTGCCATGCGCCTGATGGGGGTACGAAGGTGGCACTCTCCTCTAATGATTTACGTAATATGATCAATCACAAGCGCCGATCAGTAGAGTCAACTGACAGGCACAATGCGCCCCTCACAGGGCACACCTGTGCTGTAGTCACCATCAACTGTTGTTATAAAATAGTAGTCCCACCACCAAGGCAGTCTGTGTTCCAGCGACTGCAATCATCAACACCCGTCCAACGTCACCTCGGGAAGAAGGTGTCAATTGAAGAGGAGCCAGAACTAAAGGTTGCTTCTTGTAACGTAATCTCTAACTCCTCGTCAATCCAAAAAGTGACTGGCAACTCCTCGGTCTCATTCTCATCCAAGTGCCAACCGAGGAAAACCAAGACAACTGTCCCGTCCTCTGGAGTGTTTGAAGGTACTCGGGGGAGAAAGAAGATCTTGGAGGAAGCTGGGGGTAGTCAAGCCCTTGCTGATCATCCTCCTGAAGACGAAGACGTCATCCAGAGCACAGCTGGGGGTAGCCGAATCCTTGCCGATCTCGAAGGCGAAGATATCGTCCAGGACATAGCTGGGGTAGCCAAGACGAAGCTCCAGGAGAAGCGACTCCTCTACAGGAGAGTGAGGCTAAAAGCGAAGCCTCAACCGATCCATCCACTTCCAGCCACGTCATGACCGTATACATGACTGGGGGTGGTACAGAGTCAGATGCGCCGCCAGCATACCTCGTCCAGCGCATGGATACTTTGGAGGGGGACTCAAAACCCTCTCTGCCTTTATATAAATACTGACTCAAGCAGTGTTTGAGATATGGTCAGCTTTGGCCAGGGCACCTTCTACCGGTCCTGACCCAGGGGCCAATAGAGAATCAAGTGTACCCCTTTAACGGGTATCCTTGGATACAGATCGCCATGAAGCACCAAGGATGTCGGAGCCATCAAATGCTCAACTCCAGCCTGTACCACCTTTCCCGACTCCTAGCTCCACGAAAGACATGGTTGAGATGATCAGGGACTTGTACGAGCGCTTTGAGTCCAAGAACAGATAGGAGGAGCGCCAGAAGATGGGGATCCCACAACCATACTCCCTCGAATGGAACAAAGTGGTTTATCCTCCCAAGTATAAACCACAAACATTGACGCCATACGATGGGAAGGACTCTCCACGCCGCTATCTGACGTACTTCCAGTCTCAAATGGGACATCTTCCGAAGGAAGATGCGCTACTCACTAGCATATTTGTCGGGGCGTTGAAAGGTGTCACGCCCCAGAACCAGAATACTGGCAAGTAGGGACGGACCAGGCCAGCTACGTATACCAAAGTACTCCAGTACTCCGAAACAACGTATAAGCTGTATAGATAGGGTCACTGCTACAAACCAACAGTCAATCCTAGGTCACATAATCCTAGATATCTCAGTCTCAGACAAGAAGTAAAGTAGAAGAATATGATCATCAAGCATATAAGACAGTAAAGCATCGCAAACTATAATATATAGATAATCTTGAAGCTAGTAATACAAAATAAAGAACTAGCAAGACTAAGTAATACATGATCAGCTTTAGCTGCAGTCTAGAAATATAACATCATGTCTAAGCCCGTAGGCCAAATGTCAAGTCCAAAACACGAGCTAAACACGTACTCGGTGACTAAACACCTCAAAAGAATATGTACAGAAAAGAGTGGGTAAGAGAAAGAACACCCACTCAAGTCTCCTGGTGCTCCGGGTTGTCACCATCAAGAGAAAGCTCCCGAAGATCCTCGGGCTCCTCAACTAGATCTGGTCAATGCAAAACCAGTGGGGTCAAAACTCCAATAGCAAGTACCACAAAGGAAGCCAAACTTATGAACTAAAACTAGCATGCAATTTATAACATCTCTAAGGTAAAGCAGTAAACGAGATTAGAATAGTAAATTGGTACCACAGTGTTTACGAAAGGAAACTGGAACATGCAAGTAGGATAGCAAGTGAATACAGAGAATAAACTGGACATGTGAGCATATGGAGAAGCCGAGCATGTAGTAGAAAGAATAACATGTAAGGAAAGACAGGAAGCTAAGTACTACAATAAGATAAACTGGAGCAAGACTAGACTAGACAAGAATGGACTCCATCCATCAATCACGGCCAAGCAATGAGTACGGCTTGATACTTTAGCTAACTAGGGTTGCCACAATCCTAATTACTAACACATGCAAGTTTGAGAAATCCAAGTCCAGTTACCTGCCTGCTACTACCTGAATGATCCAAGCTAAAAAGAAAAAAAGTATAGCAGACACACTGCAGTAAGATACATGTGTCCTAAAGAGGTGCCATACTTGACGGTGTGCTGGAAGAGTGCTCATCATGACAGATAGCTCCAAATCCCAAGTATATATATATAAGACCAAGACCAAAGGGGCAACAGGTAACCGAGAAAGTATCCAATGATCTAGGTAATCAAGCTAGTTGTTTAGTCCTTAGCATTTTCTTGTTGGATTCTAGGTGTGGCATTCCGCAGAATCCATCCTAGACATAAGACATGCAAGACTGGACAAGACAAACAAGATTGTGCACTACAACAAGCCACAACAAAATATGACAATATCAAGACAAGAGTGCGCTACGACGAGCCACTATCAAGGAGCTAGACATGTACTAGAGTCAAGAGTGCGCCATGACAGGCCACTATCATGTAAACAAGAAAGACATGTATCATGAGTGCACCACGATGGGCCACTATCTAGTAAGCAAGAAGGCATGGCAACAATTATCATAGCTTGTAAGAAAGAATCTATCAAGAGACCTATCATGGCATGTGGAGAAGAATAATTAAAGCTAAGTACATTTCATAAAACGATTGAACATGTGCTAGTATCAAGTCTATATAGGGTGTACAATCATTCTCTAACTAAGCAAGATCATGTTAAGAAATCATTATAGTCGAAGAAAATATCAAAAGCGGACAAAAATGGGCTAAAACGGGCAAAAATAGACTAAAACGGCATACCGACGGTATACTGCGGCATACCGACGGTATACCGGTCTAAAGACAGTAAGTTTCTAGTGCAAAATCGGCATACCGGCAGTATACACCGGTATATCGACAGTATACCGATTTTTCAAACAGCAACAAAAATCAGATTTTTGCCAAAACTTGTTTCGGCCATAAAATTTTATTTTAAATCGAAATTCGGACTTTCAAAAGTAAAAATTGTATAGAATTGAATTCCCTACAACATGGAACTATTAGATTTCACAAATTCAAAGATTTGATAGATTAATATCTTAAAATACTCCAAAACAGAGGTTCTCGGAATACCAAAACAAGTCCCGATTGCCACCAAACTCAAAATCCATGTATACTAGCTAAGTAAGGACCTCATATATGTATATGTGACCAAGATCCATGATGGTAACTCTAGTATCGCTCTTGATACTAAGTTTTCTACTAAGTCACTATTGGGTTTTAACAAAAAATCAAATCTTGCTTAAACGAATTTTTGGAAACATGCATATATACGAGAATCCTCAGGAAAAAGATATTTAACAAAATGAGTTTAGGAAAATTCTAAGCATTTAATACCGAGGAAAACAAAAATGATAATAGATTACTATTGTTCAAGAATTTGGCAAGATGTACTTGCCTAAGTTAAGCTCCAAGCCTAGTCTTCTACTCCACCACTAAGAGGGGTACGAAACCACACTCTAGACCTCAAGACCAAGCTCTTGGCAAGCTCCAACGGAAGAGAAGGGAAGAAAAAATGAAAGGAGAGTGAAGAGAATGAAAAGAGAGAGGAGAGAGAAAGTGAAATGGTATATACATAAGGGGGAATTAATCTTAGTCGTTGGATCATGATCCATGTCAAAGTCTAGATCAATCATGGCCATTCAAACAAAACCAATTATCCATTGGATAATAGGGTGCATCTACACTATTTACGAAAATATGTAAACACTATTCATAAAAATATCTAAACACTATTTACGAAAATATCCGAAATACTATTCATGAAAATATCTAAAATACTATTCACGAAAATATCAAAAACCGAAAATATCTAAAGTGTAGAAAACATGTCCGGGCGGTATGCCGTCGGTATACACCGTTATACCGGTGGTATGCCGATCAAGGAGAAAACCTATAGTTTTGGGAAAATTTAAAGCATTTCGAAAACCAAAAAAATACGAAATATGCTGCAAAATGCGTATTCATATATAAATACCGATACTGTGAGATGAGTCTCACAAAAGGAGTGGCTTACGACTGGTACTGCAGTCTCCCTGACAACTCCATATCTTCCTTTGACGACTTGACACGTCTCTTCCTCGATCGTTTCTACGTCCGAGGGAAGGACATGACAATGGCGTCCCTCATAGAGATACGTCATAAGGAGAAGGAAATAGTTCGAGCATTCATCGAACGGTTCCGACAAGCCTCCTTCAGACTACCCCCGGGCATGCCAGAACATGCACTCCTCTCCTCCTGCAGCATGAATATGCTGCCTGCGATTAAACTCTGGCTCAACTCCACCCCTCCTTCCGACTGGAGTTCATTGATCATCGAGGCCAAAGCAGCAGAAAAGAAGGCATCCAATACTCGTCTTCTGGGAGTCAATTTCCCTGCCTTTGAGGACAAGGGAAAATGGCATACAGCCAACAACCCTGGACGAGAGACGAAGGGAAAGCAGGCGTTGACTGTCAATGCCTCTAAAGGTGCAGTAGGGGTGCAACTCGGGCGGATTGGGTCGGGCTTGAGTTCAATCCGAGCCCAAGCCGATGAATAATAATCCTAGCCCATGCCCAAGCCCAACCCGGCCCCGGGTTCAACATATGAATCCCAAGACCGAGCCGGAAGGAAGCTCGGGTTGGGTCGGGTCCATCGGGTTTATCGGACTCTAATATAATATTTAAAATAATTTCAAATAAGAATAATATTAAACATGTAATCAAATTACAATTAAGCACCAATCATTACAAAATACAAACTAACATACGATTTAGAAGGAGTTGAAGAGTTCTGGTTGATAAATTTAGGATTTAAATTTTTTATTTAAAAATTATGAAACAATGTGTGTGTGTGTGTGTATATATATGTGTGTGTGTGTGTGTGTGTGTCGGGTTTCGGGTTCTTTGGGTAACCCGACACATGAACCCGAGCCCAACCCAATTTTTGATCGGGTTCAAATATTTTAACCCGAACCCAAGCCCGAGCCCAAGTATCTTTAACCCTAACCCTACCCATTGGTGGGTTTACCCGATCGGGTTCGGGTTTAGCCCGCCCAAGTTGTGCCCCTACCAGCACCTACTCAAAAGCCTCCACTTGCACCGAGGCCAAAAGAGGTTTATTCTTTCAATGATGAAGACACCCTGCAACTCTTCGAGATATTGAAGCAGGGTGACAAGATCAAGTTACCGGACCCGAAGCATCCCGACGAGGTTGGAAGAGTGGACAATCCGAGGTACTGTCACTACCATCGGTTTGTCGGACATCCAACTAAGGACTGCTACGTCCTCAAGAACTACATCCAGCGCATGATCAATACGGATGTCATCTCCGTCGACTACGAGGAGAAAACGGTCTCGGCCAACCTGGTGTCACTCCAATTTGGCACCTTGCCGCCAACCATAACACAAGATGGCGTCGTCCCCATCCCAAAGGCGACAATGGAGGTGGTTAACCTACCACCTATTCGCGACAACGTGAGTGGACTCATCCCACTCACCACATCCCGGGGAGAGGTCTTATGGGTTCACCCTGACCTCGTCTCCGAAGTTACTCAACCAGAGGTACGCTCTGCCTCCAAAACCAAAGGCAGGAAGATCAAGTCTTACCGCATGGTCTCTTCCTCTGCGGAAGAGGCACTTCCTGTACAGACGCGTTCACATCAGAACGCCCAACCCTACGAAGCTATTGTCGAGGTGGTGCCTCCTTGCACCGTCCCTACTGCCCAGGAAGAGGTCCCATCCCAGCCTCTAGCAGCCAATAAACAGAAGCATATAGAGGCCCATTTCGACAAGCCTTTACAAAAGGAGAATGCTTCGTGGCTAGCCAAGCCCTACAACTTTGACATACTGGCACAACTTGTCGGTACTCCTGCCCGCCTATCTCTGTTTGAGCTTCTTCGTCTTTCCAAGGACACTCGCGAAGCTTTCTGTGAAGCCCTGAAGGATGCTGAATCCTTCATCAGTCAGGTCAAGCAGCCTGAGGATACCCCGACCATATATGTGCACTGCAATTGTACGGATGAAGTTATCCCCAACATAACCTTCACCCAACAAGACATGCTGTTCAAGCACAACCGACACAACAGGCCACTATTTTATACAGGGTATGTCGGTTCCGTTAAGGTGAAGCGGATTCAGATCGATCCAGGGTCTTCCCTCAGCATCATCCAAAGACGTTGGTCTCAACACTGGAGATCCCAATGTACCGTCTGGCGCCTTCCAACACTACAATCAGCGGTTTCAATGCTAGCAAAAGTGAACCGCTGGCAAAATACGGCTGAAATGTCATATCGGTAACCTCGGAACTGAGGTGACTTGCTATGTCGTGGACGCTGACGTCAACTACAACCTCCTACTGGGTCGTCCATGGCTACATGAGTACATGGTGGTGCCATCTACACTCCACCGATATATGAAGTACGTGTCTACTAACTGTAGCTCCTCTTCCCGAAAATTCTTGGAATAATTTTTTTTAATTTATTTGATTTAAATAGTGATTTTAGAATATTAAAAATAATTATTTAGTTAATTATTACGGTAGCTGATCTTTAGCAATGGTAGAGTTTTGAAGTACAAGACGATTAGGAATCATGGCACGGATAGTGCAGTGGCGTGCCTTGACTAGTGTTTAGCCATGATAGAGGAAGACCCAGCCATAAGTGTGTCCAAATTAGGAAAACCAGGCCAAGTTACGACATGGCCACCATAAATATTTTGATTATTTATTATTAATATTATTTGACTTTTATGTGACTCGGTTGTACTAAGTTAGTTCGGACTGCACCCGAACCGAGCCTAAGCCTACGTAGTCGGGTAGGTGCATTCAGAGACGCTCGTGTAGATATGTATTGTGTACATGTATAGTTGTATTTTATTTAATGTTTTAGCAGTAGATTGTATAAATGAGTCTTATACATTTATTAAATATTTTATTGAATATTGTATCTTAAAAATAGGACAAGATTATTAGACTATACGTAATGGTATATACACCCTTACTGGTTTATTGAATTTCGTTATTACTATTATTATTTTTATTATTTTATTACCAGTGTTATTGAGGTTATTATTAATAATATTATTTTGGTAATATTATTTTGTCAAATAAATATTATTGGTTATATGTATATGTATATATATGTAGATATATATGTTGGTATATAAATATTATTTGGTTATATGTATATATACATATATAGATATAATTTATAGATATAATTTATGTATATAAATAATATTTGGTTATATGTACATATACATATAGCTATATATGTGTGTATATAGATATTACTTGATTATACGTATAAATATATATATATATATATATATATATATATATACATATATATATATATATATATATATATATATATAGGTATATAAATATAGGTATATGTATATATATATATAGGTAACTATGTATATG
Organism: Iris pallida; assembly: GCA_029216955.1. Classification (NCBI taxonomy): domain Eukaryota; kingdom Viridiplantae; phylum Streptophyta; class Magnoliopsida; order Asparagales; family Iridaceae; genus Iris; species Iris pallida. The sequence goes on along the minus strand of JANAVB010020997.1, from coordinate 988,083 downwards.
TATATACTATAGAGTGAAATAAATGAAGTAATAAAACAAATGAGTTATCCAACCCACACCCGAAGCCCCCAGGCTCAGCCCTGCCCAAGTAAAACGAGCCAGCTCCATTCCCAGCCTGTTCCAGGCCCACGAACCCAACCCAAATAAATCACCAAACCAACAAGCCGAACAGGCCCAGTAGAGGCCAGCCCGCTCAACTAAACAGCTCGAGCAAACAGAACTCCCCACCCGAACCCTTGGGGCTTGTATATAGCGAGGGAGAGGATCGGGAAGAGTTCGAAACACCCTAACACCCTAAACTCCAACGACGCCAACCCGACCTCAGGCCTGGGCGCACCTCCGTGCGCACGCGCCGCCGAGGGCGCACCGCCGGCCGGCCGGAGAAGCCAAACCGCGCCGGGAATAGAGCAATCCGCGGTTCACAGCAGCGACAGAACCAGCGGGAAGCCAACTTCGCGACAAGTTTTTGTCGCGTACAAGGGGTCATTTCGGGAACCGTTTAATCGGGTATACTCCCAACCTATAGGTCTAAATTTCTCATTAATTAGTTTTTATTCTTCTGGCATGGCTCGATCAAGAGATCGACGCCAACTTGGCGAGGAAACTACTCTGAAACAGGACTGGTAAAGATCTAGGTACGCCTGTTTAGTAAAAAATTCCGATCAACCTAGTTGGAATCGTAGATAACTTATTACGTAAAATATTTAGATCATCTATAGGCCTTCCAAATCCTTTTTGTATATTTAGTTTTCAACTACTATACCAAAATTTATCCTCTGGTAAAGTTAGAAAAAAAACCTGTTTTCGAATTAGTGAAAAATATTAAAAACCCACGATACCACGTGCGTCCCGCCAAATCGGACGACTTGGTCGCGAACCGGAAGCATCGAAAGCTGCGTAACGACTTCTTGGTCGTGTGGGCTTTGACAGAATTCAAATTGGTCGCGTATGCGCGACGAATTTGATGCGTATCCGTCAAAATTTACCGTATCGTATACTTTGCAAATTTTTTAATTACTTTGTGCACGCTCGTCAGATCGAGACGAAATTTGTGCCAGCAGAACCGTATCGTTTTTCTGGCCCTGTATGCCATGTTTGGTCCGATTCTGAGACTGTTGATAAAATCACCATTTTGCGGGCCCTATGGTCCTACTCAACGGGCGATTTTGTACACGGCCCGCCGGAATTCAACTCTGGACATATGGTTGGGTTCATATCGAAAAACCAGATCCGTAGACATGTAGTTTGATGACTTTAGAGACCGTTGACTCTGACACGCTTTTCGGTACAAAGCGGGTCCAACGACGGACATCGTTTTTACCCGAAATTACCGTTTTGCCCCTGTGTCCAGAATTGAACTTAAGGATAGGCAATCCTAGCTAAATTGACTATTCTGAGAATGTTGGTAACGTTTATTTCAGCTTTCGGAGACAGTTGTGATGACTTGGACTTTCTGACTTATTGATTGACGATACATTGTTGGTTCTCCGTGCAACCCCCAGGCAAGTATACCTTGCCAACTTGTACAATATAATTTATATGAGTGTTCATCATCTTGCTGCGGTTCTTTTCCTTACTTTCGTGATTGCTTTATTCCATATCTAGTACACTCCTCCTGTTATAGTTCTACTTTACATGTTTTTAGTTCTTGTTCCTTTCCTGTTATGATATTTTTCTACCTGTTACACTGTGATAGTCTCATATGTATTGCTTGATAGAGTCGTCTAGTCCTACACCACGATTCGTTCGACTTGATTATAACTTGAATTGACTTGAGTAGGACTTGACTTTGACATTCTATAGATTGGGAGTACTTACCTTGGCTACGGTCTATAGGATTTTATACTAGAATTGGCTACCGTCTTGGTTGTGTGTACTTGCCTTGACAGCGATTGAGATACTATAGATTGTGAGTACTTGCCTTGATTGCAGTTTATAGCCATTTATTTCTAGTATGGCATGCCAGTGTCTTAGGATCCTCGTGTTTAGATCTTGTGTCTTGGTTCATTTTGTCTCGTTGGATATCCTTGATTGTTTTTTGCTTCTTTTTACTGTTATATGTTGGCTTGTATATTATGTATCTTGCAAGTCCTCTGAGGACCTGATGATCTCTTCAGGTTTAGCGATTGTATGGAGTTAGTTAGCAGAGCGGGATGGTAGAGGATTTACGATGCATGATACAGGTATTTGATTATGTTATTTCTTTGTTATCTTCTCGTGCTTATTATTCCATACCATGATATACTCTGCTTACTTTATAGACTCATATTATTCTTGGAGTCTAATCGGACAATATGCTAATGGGCTGCAGACCATGACCCATACTTGTTCATTCTTGTTTATATAATTCCTGTGGATTGAGATATAGTTTAGATTAGATATAATACCCATGACCTTGACAGCTTATACGTACTCGAGTCGGGATGGAGTCCGTTCGATACGTAGCTGGCTTGCTCACGAGCTCGCGTCCAAAAAGTGGGTGCGGGTCGTGACACTAACGACATCATTCGGACAGAGTTTGCGGACATTTACCCTTTCAAGGGAGTCGAAGCCTACTTTACTGATTCTACCCTGTACAAGTCGCCCGATGAAGGGGAAGCCAATGATGCTGACGATGAAGCAGAAACGGCAGCGGAACCGGATATGGAACCAGAGATGATTCCCGACGCCCCTTTGAGAATTTGACTCAAAGAGAAATCGCCTCAGATGCTGCCTTCCATGTCAATCAAGCTACCTGGAAAAGCACCAACTTCTCTAGGTAAAACACAGACTGAAGCTCCCTTGAAGATACAGCTCAAGGGAAAGCCGTCTCAAACATCGGCTCCCCTTGTGGCAAAACTACAAGAGAAGGCACCAATCACTGAAGGCACAGTTGAGGCACCTCTGAAGGTGCGTCTTAAAGGCAAGCCTCCACCATCATCCGCCTCATCCAAGCTGCAAGAGAAGGCCCACACAGCCCTCTCGGATCCCAAGGTCATGTCTATGGTGGACTCTTTCGAACCGGCTCCGGTGCTCACAGATGAAGAGTTAGGGGAGTACATATCTGCTGATGTAGTTGCACCCTCTCTGGACAATATAATCCCGCGGAACAAAATATCGTGTTTCATCAATAATAGAGTATCTTTTAATTATTCTAGTCTTCCACATTGGAATGCCATGTATACATTAGATAACGCTCTACGGTCGTTACAAACACAAATAACGATCGTTAATCATGTAAACCGAGTAGTCCCGTCCCAAGGGGTCTGTTTTGTAGACCCACCGCAGAATCGAGACGAAGAATCCATCATCTTCGGCAAAGTCGAGCATCATCAAGACCTCCCGCCACTCGAGCAAGAACCAGATACCGACAGAATACAAGTCTATCGGTACACAGACAAGGCAAAGTACCTCATCCAAAAGATGGGTTACGATCTAAAAAGTAACAAAGGCCTGAACTACGACAAGGGTCGACGTCTTCCTCTTCGGCTCCCAACACCTAAAGGAAAGCCGCAGGACTACTAACATCGAACTCGACGGGGGGTGGACTATGTCACGCCGCCGACAACTCCAGAGACTTTGGAGGCAGAAGAAGTAGAACATTCTCATTCGTCCGAAGCATCAACTTGGAATTCCGATACCAGTATCGCCTCAGTCTTTAAGAAGGTGCTATCAGCCAACATGGCATCTGCACAATCTCAAGAAGATGAAGGCGAAGACCAAATGCCGGAATTCTTAGAGGAAGAACCTTTGGCTCAACGCCTAGGAGCGTAGTGGGAGTCTTGTTTTAAGTTACGCGAAACCCCTATCGAAGACGAAGTCGAGCAGATCGACCTTGGGGGTAGATCTTCTTCCAAACCCATCTTCATCAGCAAGAGTCTAAAGGGACCAGACCGAGAATCTTTAATCCAACCGGCTAAAGAATATATCGACGCTTCGTTTGGAGCTACGAAGATATGCCAGGACTTGATCCCCAGATCGCGATGCATAGGCTTAACATCTTACCTGATGCCAAGCCTATAAAGCAACAACAGCGACATTTTTGTCCTAACATCATGAAAGCTATCGACCATGAGGTAGACAAACTCCTGACCAGCGGGTTTATCCGTGAAGAATAACACCCGGATTGGGTGGCCAATGTCGTCCCTGTCACCAAAAAGAATGGAAAGATACGAGTCTGCATCGACTTCAGAGATCTCAATGCTGCTTGTCTGAAAGATGAATTCCTGCTTTCGATCACCGATGTAATGATCGACAATACATGCGGCTTCAAACACATGTCTTTTATGGACGGGTATTCGGGCTACAACCAGATCAAAATATTCCCTGATGACGCAAAATACACGTCATTCAGGACACCGAAAGGGGTTTTCTGCTACACAGTGATGCCCCTTGGCTTGAAGAACGCCGGTGCTACATACCAATGAGCTATGAGTACCATCTTCCATCAACATCTACGTAAAATAGTCGAATGCTATGTTGATGATATCGCTGTCAAGAGCCGTCATAGGGGTGATCACCTACAAGACCTCAAGACAGTCTTCGATCTCATGTGAGCGCATCAACTCAAGATGAACCCCGCTAAATCCTTCCTTGGGGTTTCTAGCAGAAAGTTCTTGGGCTTCATTATTCCGGAGAAAGGCATTCATGTCGATCCCGAGAAGACCAAAGCCATGCTTGACATGGACCCTCCAAGGAATCTCCGAGAACTTCGAGGCCTACAAGGGCGTCTTGCGTACATCCAAAGGTTTATAGCAAACCTTTTCGGAAAATGTCAACCCTTCATCCAGCTCATGAAAAAGAGAGTCTCCTACGTATGGACAAAGAAATGCCAGAAAGCTTTCGAGGATATCAAGGCTTACTTGGCGAGCCCGCCAGTCCTGGTGGCACCCGTCTCAGGCAAACCATTCCTTCTCTACGTCCGTGCCATGGATCATTCCCTCGGTGCTTTGTTGGCCCAGAACAACGATGTGGGCTACGAGCAAGCTATCTACTACCTTAGTAGAACGATAATCGGGGCCGAACACCGGTACAACCCCGTTGAAAATGAGTGTTTGGCTTTGGTATTCGCCATCCAGAAGACTCGGCATTATGTCTTGGGCCAGACAATTCATGCCATCTCCCGAGTCAATCCGCTCTGGGTTCTCATGACGAAGCCAAGATCATTGAACTCCCGGCTAGCTACATGGACGATCCTGTTAACGTCGTACAATATGGTGTTCGTCCCACAAAAAGCCATCAAGAGTCAAGCTCTGGCCGACTTTTTAGCCGCGCACCCCATCCTAGAGTCCTCCAGACTCTATAAAGACATCCCGGATGAGGTCCAAGAATCAAACGTCACCGAAGAAAGCTCCGTCTGACGGATGTTTTTCGATGACGCTTTAAGAACAGACCCCAAAGGCCAAATTATCGTCGGAGTGGGGTTAGTCTTAGTCTCCTCCTAGCTGGTCATCCAGCGTGCTTACTCCCTTTCGAAGCCGTGCTCCAATAATGTTTTCGAGTACAACGCTCTCATCATGGGACTCTAGCTGGCACAACAGTTGGGGGTGGATCATCTGGAAGCCTACGGCGACTAAAAACTTGTCGTTAACCAGATCAGAGGGTAATACGAAGTTCGCCATGAAGATCTGGTTCCTTACTATGAAGTTGCATTGAACATTATTTCAACCTTTACCGAGTTTTTTATAGAACACGTACCTCGGTTACAAAATCTGGAGGCTGACGCTCTGGCTGGCCTCGCAGCCTTATTGGCAGCACCTCTCGGGACTCAACACTACGTCACGGTAGTCGGTCGAGACTTGGTCTGTCCTAAAAACAACCTATGCTCACAAATGGCCCATGCCATGATAATAAGTGCTGGTGTTAATGTCCGAGACTGGAGGTTCCCGTTCATCGACTTTACTGTCTACGGAATTCTTCCAGAAGATCCGAAAGAAGTCGACTCAGTCAGGAGGCGTTCTCTTCGATTCTATTACGATACAACTACTAAAATGCTGTACCGACGCTCCTACGATGGACTTCTCCTTTGATGTTTATCCAACGAAGAAGCAACCGAAGCCTTTCGAGAAGCTCACGACGGAACTTGCGGGGCTCATCAACCTGGCCCTAAGTTGCAGGATCGACTGCGACTCATAGGTTACTACTGGCCAACCATAGCAGCCGACGCCGTCGACTATGCTAAGAAGTGCCATGCTTGCCAGCTGTATGCCGACTTCATCCATACACCGTCAGAACCACTACATCCTACGGTTGCCTCCTGGCCCTTTGAAGCTTGGGGCATGGACATTATGGGACCTATCACCCCTCCTTCATCGAGGGGACACTGCTTCATCCTTGCTATCACTGGCTACTTCTCCAAATGGGCAGAAGCAGTCCCACTGGCGGAAGTAAAAAGTTCTAGGGTGATCAGCTTCATCAAGCATCATGTCATCTACCATTTCGGGGTATCCCGTAGAATTATCCATGACAACGGTCCACAGTTCATCAGCCATGTTTTTAGCAGATTCTGTGACAAGAATCGCATTCAGATCGTGGCATCAACTGCCTATAATCCGGCAGCAAACGGATTGGCCGAGGCTTTTAACAAGACTATCGTCAGGCTACTCAAAAAGTTCGTGTCATCCAACAAACGTGACTGGGACGAAAAGCTCGGCAATTGCTTTTGGGCCTACCGCACAACGGTACGGACTCCGATAGGCAATACACCATTCTCCTTAGTCTACGGGAGCGAAGCGGTACTGCCTCTCGAGATCCAGATACCCTCACTCCGTGTAGCGATCACAAATCAACTAACAGAAGAAGACAATCAATATTGCCGTCTGCGAGAATTGGAGGCACTTGACGAAAAATGTCTCCTAGTCAACAGCACATCAAACTCTATCAAGCCCGTATTTCACAGGCTTTCAACAAGAAGGTCAAACAGAGGACTTTCCAAGTAGGCGACCTGGTTCTGGCAGTCAGAAGGCCGATAATGTTGACTCACAAGACACCAGGAAAGTTTGAGCCCAAATGGGAGGGACCTTTCATCATAGAGACGGTATACTCAAACGGTGCTTACCGCCTCGCCCGATCAAACAGAGACTTGTTCATGATGCCCATCAACGACAAGTTCCTAAAGAAGTACTACTCTTGACATCTTTTAGATATGTACTTCCACCTCTGCCTAGCAAGGGAATCAGTGGACCTGATCATCAGAGCTCACACACCTCCCTTATACAAAAAAATCCTATGCTTTCGGAACCCAGTTGTTCCATTGCATTCTATCTCCAGTAGAAGGACAACTATGTCCATATTACCTCTGAGTTGCTCCTCTACGTCCAATAAAGTGGAATCTTATGCTCTGTAAGACTATGCTACCCATCATGTTTACCACTGTTTGCCATTAAAATCTTTTGATTGTAAATTTCAATTACAAATAGAACAGTGTTACAATATAGGACATAGACGTAGTCCTAGGAGTACACTTTTGTTTATCTGGGTCCCTTGTACCGATGGAGCGAGTGGTAATACGTTGACTCCATTGACGATCTGACGACGGTTCTCGGTTCTTTAAAGGTCTGAGTTGCTCTGGGTGCTGGATCTTGCAGAGAGGAAGAAGATGTTGAGTGTCTGTATCTACCTCTCTGTATATCGGTGGTTGTGCAATGTGTGTATCCTTTTTGTAAGAAGGAAGTGATCCCTCTATTTATAGTCTGCAGGTTGGCTGCTCATGCGCATATGTAGGATGCGCCTGTACGCGGGGACACCACGTGGTGATTGTTGATGGAGGCGCATGGACGATGCGCTCTGATTGAGGAGTTGAACCCTTTCTGTTGCTGTCGTGGGCTGCGGCAGAGCTGGCATGTAGCAATGGAGAGTATCTTTCAGTTGCTGAGATCTTAGGTGATTAGCACCCCTTCATAGGCTGAATCAAGTCAAAGGATGCGTGTCGTAGGTCCATGGCTCGAAGATCTCAAATTTGGTGAGGAGTGATCTGTTAGGATGCGCCTGGGATTGGGCGCATGAGGAGGCTTTGGCTCGTAACCTTTAGGAGTCATGAACCAGTCGGGGCGCATGGCCTTTGAGGCGCATGCGAGGCTTCAGTAGTGACTACTTCTGTCTTTAGGGATCAGAAAAAAGTCTGAGACGCATGGCTTTTGAGGCGCATGTAGAGATTTGGGCACATGGCTGCGGAGGCGCATGCGAAATGGTTGGGCGGCCACGTGGCTTGTAACCGCCGGAGGGGATTAATAATGATGCTGACGTTGGTGATGCTTCATCTTTTGAAAAAGCTGTCAACTGTTCAGTCCTGGGGACATGCTGCCAACTCTATCAGACTTCAGCATTTAATGTTCTTGACAGGTGATGGGCTGTTGAGTGGGCGCATTGATCGGCGTTCCACTGGGCGCATGGGGGCACATCCTTATGAGGCGCTTGGAGCCGATGGACGCGTCTATATAATGCGCGGTCTGACCGGCGTAACTGTACGATGCGCGGTGTCTGACCGGCACATCCTTTTGCATGACATGCCTTTGTTGGTCCGACTGTTACGTTCTTCGAGTGCTTTAAATAGCTGTTTTTGACTTGGCTGAATTTGAAGCGTCAAGTTCATCACCATTTAATGTAAATTCATTGTGCAGGATTCGGAGAGCCAGCCACTTGGCGTATGGGTTTGATTTGCCCGGCCTATAAATAGTGGTATGGAGAGAGTTTGCTTCTCGTTCTCTCATGTCCTCCCAAAATAAATTTATTTGTTCGAGCACATTCTGTTGATGAGATGCTTCCAAGGGTGAAGATGTGACGCACTGTCTTCATTGATGCACTTGAAGGTGACTGTTACATCTAAAAGTCGGAGTCGAGGGCTTCTGAGGCAGGCAAAAGGTGCCTGTTGCACCCAAAGGTCGGGATGCTCGAGCCCCGTCTCCGTTATGCTGGAAGAGCCGCAGATCGGAATTGCGGTGCTCCGATCATCTTCCTTGGGCTTTAGGAGAGCTCCTCCTCCCGCTAGAGTAGGTGTTGCCCATTCTGGTTGGGTTAAAAGCTGCTCCTTTAGCCGCAGGTCGATTACGGTGCTCTCCTCTTTCTTGGTTTGAAGAGCTCTTCCTCCAGCTAGAGGGTTAATTGCCACCCTCGTTCTGCTCAATAAATACTTCATTAGTCGAAGCATTTGATGGCGCATATGCTGACACTTCATGATGCGCCTGACTAGGACGCTGAAGGGCGGCACATAACTGAGTAACTGAGTCGCACATAACTGAGCTGCTGAAGGGATGCGCCTGGCTGAGAGTGCATGGCGAGATGCGCCTGCTTGAGAGCACATGGCGAGATGCGCCTGTTTGAGAGCGCATGGCGAGATGGGCCTATTTGGGAGCACATGGCGCGATGCGCCTGTTTGAGAGCGCATGGCGAGATGCGCCTGTTTGAGAACGCATGGCAAGATGCGCCTGTTTGAGAGCGCATGGTGGTTGCTGCGCCTAGCTGTAGACTTAGGATCTTTTCTTTGTAGAAATTCTCCTTTGTACAGCTCTTTTTTAGACATGTAATAGACTTTTATATGAAATAAAAAAAATCCTCTTTTAATGTCTATTCTTTTGCTGTGCCAAGTACTTCATCTGAGCTCCCTGGCGCATGTAGTGTTTGGCGCATAAGATTTCTGGTCCTGAAATTCCATGCTTCTACAAGACCCCCTTCAAAGTTTTCTCAAATTTTTTTGTCAAGTTTTGGAATACTTTGAATAAGAAGCATGGTGGCGTCTTCTACGGGGCGCACGACTGGTCGGGCGCATGATTACTCCGCGGATCAGTGATGGGGCGTATGCTCCTCTCAGTTAATGCAAATGATAACGCTTCGATAACTAAGAAGATTAATAATGATCTTTTTAGATTTATTTGCAGTTATCTCTTCACATAACCCGAGGCGGCGGCTGAGGTCACCCTTCATCGGTTCACGCGTGCGACTGAGCCTATAAATAGGTATGAGATGGAGAGAGAGAGTTTTTCCTCTCTTTTTTTTAGAGATCTTCTTTTTTTGAAAAAACCCTAACTTTCTTCTTTCACAAAATGGCTCCCAAGACTCCTCGCGGTGGTGCTGGCAAGGAGAAGGAGCCTGTAGAGTTCGTCGAGGAGGACGCTCCTGTCACTATCGTAACTCCGGCCGATGTTCGGCCTTCGGTGACGGGTGGTGTGATCTTCCAACTTTACGAGTCTGGAGCACATGGATGAGTTGCATCTGTGCCCTAACTCTTTATCGCCGACGCGCATGGAGTTCTGTCATGATCATGCACTGAGGTTATTCTGCCGACGCGTATGGGTTTAGGCCCTGATTATGCGTCGAGGTTTTTCTGCTGACGTGCATGGGTTTAAACTCTGATGATGTGCCGAAGCTTCACTGCTGACGCGCATGGGTTTAAACCCTGACGATGCGCCGAAGCTTTCCTGCTGACGCGCATGGGTTTAAACCCTGATGATGCGCCAGGCTGCTTGACACACTTTGTCTTCTTAAGGCTTCTATCTTGCCTGACTTGAGTCCAGGCTGAACATGTAACATCTAAGGATGAGGAAGCAGCTTTCACCCGCCAGACTCTTTCCCTGGCTCAGCAGCGGCAACATTTGGACGAGAAGTATGAGGATGATACTTCTCCTGAGGCTATAGAAATGATGTGTCAAGAAGCCGAACGTTGGGTCCTGGCGACCGTAGAGACTCGGGCGACAGACTTAAGGCGTAGGATTGAAGAGCTTTCGGCCAACCCCGGGGAGGTTTAGGGATTGTAGTCTCTTCTTTTTGTGTAACTTGCAACTCTTGCTGGAGGTGTAATCTTTTACATTTTTTTGAAAATAAAGAATACAGAGTTTTTGGTGGTGCATTCATTTTTTTGCTGTCATGAACTTGATGATTTGTGTAGACCTATTATCTTTTGCGCACCTTGGTTTTTAGGTACAAATAATAAGTTCGAAAGAACCAACATGTTTGCTCAGAGGTGATGTAGACGTGGCAAATATGGGATTCAAATGATAGAATCTTCCTACTCAGAGGTGTTATGGACGTGGTAGGAATGACTCTGGGGGATACGCGAAACTACTCAGAGGTAATGTGGACGTGGAAGTTCTGCAATTAAAGTACGGCAATACAGGGGTTGTCTGTACGGGATGTTTACTCAGAGGTAATGTGGACGTGGTAAACATGGTGGGTAGCGCAGTCTTATGGAGTGTAAGATTTTGCTTTGTAGGGGAACAACTCAGAGGTAATGTGGACGTGGTTGTTCTTCTGATGGAGAATGCCACGGAACAGCTGGGTTCCGGAAGCGTAAGGAATTGTATGTGAGCCCTGATGATTGGGTCCACAGACTCCCTTGTGGAAGTATATGTCTGAAAAGATGTCAAGTGTAGTACTTCTTTAGGAACTTGTCGTTGATGGGCATCATGAACAAGTCTTCATTGGGTTTGGCGAGGCGGTAAGCACCGTTTGAGTATACCGTCTCTATGATGAAAGATCCCTCCCACTTGGGCTCGAACTTTCCTCGTGTCTTGTGAGTCAACACCATCGGCCTCCTGACTGCCAGAACCAGGTCACCTACTTGGAAAGTCCTTTGCTTGACCTTCTTGTTGAAAGCCTGTGATATACGGACTTGATAGAGTTCAATACGTTGTTGAGCTAGGAGACGTTTTTCGTCAAGTGCCTCCAATTCTCGCAGACGGTGACATTGATTGTCTTTCTCTGTTAGTTGATTTGTGATTGCTACACGGAGTGAGGGTATATGGATCTCGAGAGGCAGTACCGCTTCGCTCCCGTAGACCAGGGAGAATGGTGTGTTGCCCGTTGGGGTCCGTACCGTTGTGCGGTAGGCCCAAAGGCATTCGCCGAGCGCGTTTGTTGGATGACACGACCTTTTTGAGTAGCCTGACGATAGTCTTGTTGAATGCCTCGACCAATCCGTTTGCTGTCGGATTGTAGACGGTTGATGCCACGTTTTGAATGCGATTCTTGTCACAGAATCTTCTAAAAACATGGCTGATGAACTGAGGACCGTTATCGTAGATAATCCTCCGAGGTACCCCGAAACGGTAGATGACATGGTGCTTGATGAAGCTGATCACCCTAGAGCTCTTAACTTCCGCCAGTGGAACTGCTTCTGCCCATTTGGAGAAGTAGTCGGTGATGGCTAGGATAAAGCGGTGTCCCCTTGATGAAGGAGGGGTGAATGGTCCTACGATGTCCATGCCCCAAGCTTCGAAGGGCCAGGAGGCGACCGTAGGATGTAGCAGTTCTGACGGTATATGGATGAAGTCAGCGTAAAGCTGGCACACATGGCACTTTTTAGCATAGTCGACAGCGTCGGCTGCCATGATTGGCCAGTAGTAGCCCATGCGTCGTAGTCGATCCTATAACTTAGGGCCAGGTTGTCACAACCCGCACCCTAGAATAAGGGCACGAGACGTTGGTACGTCCAGCCTACGCTACAGTGTCGGCGGTAGAACGCTGTCCTAGGTCTAATGCATCTAACAGTATAAGGCTAAACAGTTTATACTCCCCGAATGGGGGTGACATAGCAGAATGTAATATCAATCACAACTAAGGAAGAAGTACGATATCATATAGAACTCAAATGAAATACAGATGATCAGAAGAGTCTAAGTGTCTAAGATAACATCTCAGCAAACATCCAGAAATACAAGTCTCAACTACTGAATATGAAAGAATATATACAATCCAGATCTCAAACGACAGAAATAGTAAAACCTAGACTAGGGAGCCTCAGTCTCTATAGCTAAGGGATCCGGCTGGCAGTCTGGGTCACAAGTGTCCTCTAGGGCTGTCCCATAAAAAGTGTCAATACCAGCCTCATTCTCATCCTCTGTAAACATATCAACGGTGCCCAATCAGGATGGAGCGACACAATACATCTCAACAGATCATAGCAGTTTAGAAAATATAATCATGCAGTAAAGTAAGATACAGAAAACTGAAAGAAAGTACAGAATATAAAGGAGATAGCTGTAATGGAAATATCTACTATAAATAGAGAACTAACAGTGGCTAGTGAGTCAGAGTACAATATAAACATGTGAATGGCATAGGATGATTCTGATGAGACACTACGGAGGTGATCAGATGAGATACTACTTGGGTATTATTCATATGCCTACTTCTACTCCCCCGTACCCCCAATCAATACACAAGGATCCAGCCAGGTTATGTTATGATTCATGTAATGGCCCCCGAAGGGTGATACATGATAGTCCCATAAATGGAGATTCTAGGAATGCCCATAAATGGGTGATTCAAGGAAGACTCTGTGATCATTAGAGTACATGTCACAAGTGATTCAATGAACCATGAAGCATAGTGATACACAATGTAAGTGAAACGCACAGAATATGTAGTATCCGATACTCCCTGAGGGGATAACATCTCAAGAAAGGATCCATATAGTACTAATCCATGTGACCAACGTGACAGCATCAAGTAAAGTAATTTAAAATAGGAGAATAATTCTAACAGGATATAAAATGATCATAGAATATACTCGCCTGATACCCTGAGCAGCTGATATGAAAAGATGGCCAACTGGAGTCACAGAGTCCTAGTTATAGCAACACAGGTTATAAAGAGTTCAATTTATATGTTAATTAAAATTATAATACAATCTACATGATTCTAAGTCAATCTAGGTCAAAGTCAACTCTTGGTCAACTATAAAGTCAAACTAGGTCAACTCTAGTCAACTGTGGTCAAACTAGCTAGGGTTGAGTCAATAATGGTCAACTAGTCTAGGTTAGTCAATTCTAGGTCTAAACAAACTAAGTATATTCAAATCAAGTATCCAAGATAGCTACTAACTCATAGCCTAAGTCACTTGCTAAACCAAGCACAAAACTAAACCATAAGCTAACAAGACACAAACTTAGTCATATAATATATATATATTATTCACATTCACATATTCATATACATAGATATATATAGGAAAGCTATATATAGGCACATACATATATATAGAGAAAGAGAGATAAAAGAGTAAGTGAGTATGTGTGTGTTTGGCATGTGTGTGAAAGGATATGTGTTAATGTTCTCAGATTTAGTAATATGTAGGTGTATGTGACATAAGATACATGGTGTCAAAGGGTGTATGAATGCATGTGTGTAAAAGGTTATAGGTTAACTCAATTTATAGAAATGCATACATACATACTTATATTGTATACATGCAGTCATACATATCATATATGCATACTTGCATTCAGTCATGCACCTATACATACATACATATTTAAATACATTATATACTTGCATACATTATATTCATATATGCATACTCTACATTATATTACATTCATTCCTGCATACATGCATACATACATATTATGTATATTACATTACATGATACATACATGTATACTTGCGTTACATTATACTTACATTCATGTATATTAGATACTTGCATTTATATTAACATATTGTATACATTCATTTCATTCGTGCATCTATGTATTACCTACATATTTTATACATATACATACATTGTATATTCATATCATTTCATTGTTAGAAATTTATTGTACCTGTCGATTCATGAGATGAATAACATAAATTAAATTGCGAAAGCGTATCTGAATCCTTTGCTAGACTTGATGGATCTTGAAGCGGTCGTCCTTTGTGGGGTTTGATCTTCCAACCCGCTACGGCCCTTAATAACAAAGATGAAATCTTTGTTCCTCTCTTTGTTGATGGGGATACAGAAGAGAATATATAGAGAAACCCTCTCTTTTGTGGCCGTATGAGTTGGGGACCATAACCCTAATGAATACATATATTTATATGTTTTGATATTTCTAATTTGGCCCTCATCAAATTAGAATTATCTCTGGTATCTACACATTAATTCCATGACAATTATACCCTTAAGCCAATTTCCAAATAGACCACTTTAATTTGGCTTAATTATTTAGATAGCCCAACACAATTAATTTTACATGTGTGGCCCTATATTATTGAATAATCCAACAATCTCCTACTGGGCCACATATGTAACCTTATAATTATGTTAACCTTAATGAGCTCATAAATTGCTATCTTAATCCTTAGGGCATATCCGAACAATCTCGTCCATTAACCATATCAACATAGGATCAAAGCGGCCTTCGTCACATATAGCGTAACTAAACCATCAATGGTCACAGCTAAACGACATAGATCAATCATGGATGCGTAGCATGGAAATTATACACAATGTGATCAATATATGTCTATTTCCAACTGGTCCTCCTTAACTTTAATGAGATCAATAGTTTAACATAATGAAAACAGAATGAACTGAATTTTCATATATTTGATCAGATAAATATCCAAAATACTTTAATACATAAATATGTCCAAAACCAAATAGCACCCAAATATATAAAATACAAACTCCCACTGTATTGCCATATTCTTAATTAAGATAACACCCATATGAGCAGTATGCTCATGAAAGACCCTGGGTGATAATACTTTTGTGAGCGGATCCGCTAACATGGAGTTTGTCCTAATGTGCTATATGGACACTATAACCATTCTGAATTCTTTTCTTTACAACTAGAAACTTTATGTCAATATCCTTTGACTTATACAATTTTCTGTTGTTATTGGAATGCAGTACTGTTGATTTATTGTCACACCATAATTTTATGTGGTCTTTCAACACCGTACTATAGGCGCAGCCTTGTGACAAAATTTTACAACCATATTCCCTGAATAGATGCCCCACAACATGTTATAAACCTTGCTGCCCATGGTGGAAAAAATTATGAGTGCATGTTTGACACTCATCCAAAATTTATCTCCATTAGTCAGCATAACCTGATGTGGATCTCCTACTGTATTGGCATCCAACAAAATTGGAGTCGGAATACCTTATGATCTCTAGAATTATCCGATCTCCTACAAAGAGCATATAAGTTCTTGTTCTCTATTAATTACTTAAGTAGTTTGGCTGCTGCCCAATGATCCATCTATATTTGCTTAAATATCTGCCTAACATCATAATATGTACGCAATATCCTGACCCGTACATACTTGAGCATACAATAGACTCCCTACAACTGATCATGAAAGAAAAATCTATTGTATTTTCTTAATTTTAAGGCTAACCTTAGGGCACTTGACTGAGACTGAACTTGTCTC
The DNA here is from genome assembly GCA_029216955.1 of Iris pallida. Lineage (NCBI taxonomy): Eukaryota > Viridiplantae > Streptophyta > Magnoliopsida > Asparagales > Iridaceae > Iris > Iris pallida. Next base: position 971,967 of record JANAVB010020997.1, on the reverse strand, counting down.
CTTTAACGAGAGGTGTCACCTGGTTTGCATTGAATACTTTAATCAATATACAAAAGCAGAAAATTATTCCTACTCCCACTGAACTTGTAATACACATAATCTTCAACAGTGTTCATATCAAAACCAAACGAGATAGTCACTTGTTAAAACTCAAAGTGTCTTTGACGAGAAGCCTGCTTGAGTCCATAAATAGATTCTGTCAGTTTGTGAACCATATTCTTTGGGTCTTCTGACACAAAGTTTTCTGGTTGCACCATATAAATTATTTTGTCAATGTTAACATTGAGAAATACTGTTTTGACATCCATTTAATGTAATTTAAGATCAAAATGTGCAACATGTGCTATGATTGTTTTAAAGGAATTTTTTAAAGATACCGAAGAGAAAAAACTCTTTAAAATCAATCCCAAAAGTCACTAGTTACAAGACGTACTTTATACCTCTCCACATGACCCTTCGAATCCTTCTTGGTTCTAAATGTCCATTTACAACCAATGGATTTCATACCTTTTGGTAATGGGACAAGTTCTTAAACTTTATTGTCTTGCATGAACTTATACTCCTTATTTATTGTATCAATCCACTTTGAGAACTGGAACTTTTCCTGGCCTGACGGAAGTTGATTAGATCATCTTCCAGTATCCACAGTCTTCTTCACGTTCTAGAGAAATATGACAATATTATCCGAAATTATATTTCTTCTTTCTCTAGTGGACCATCTTAATATTACTGGTTCTTGAGGTTGTTGAGTTTGTTCCTTAGGAATAATTACCTTATCTTGAATGGGGTGCCGCTACATTGTCGTTGTTAAGGTATCTCAACAACGACTTATAGAGGTAATTCGACATTGTCTTATTGAGGCTCCGAATTCACTTCTTGATTATGACAGGTATAGAATCCTGTACATCGTTAAAAGTGATAGTAGAAATCGTAATTGATTCCTTCTCAAAGACAATGATCCTGACTTTATTTCTCCTCCAAACTCAACATCCTCAAAAATTATATTACACTTCTCGTCTCAAAAAAAAATTTCTTAGTGTGGGACCGTATAATTGTTAACCCCTTGATCTGTAGCATAACCAATAAAGTAGCTGCTTATAATTTAACTTTGGTCTGTCTTCCCATTACACATTCAATATAGACATTAAAGTCTATAAAATCAATGGAATCCAAATCTCATCAGACATAAATCGTTCAACTCTATTTCTAGAGAAGTAACCTAATGCTTATGTCATAATGAGGCTAAAAAAAATATTGTTAATTTTGTATTTAGTACCACATGACTTCACTTGTAATGTTTCATTATAAGATGCAATAATTTCAACTGAATATAGGTTATTATAATCCTTAAGGGAACCGTTACCAATAATATTTGAATTTAAAGATAGACTAAACTTATTGTTTCCAAATGAACAATGGTAACCAGATTTGTCCATTAAGGAAACTGAAACTGAATTTCGTCTAAAAGACGGTACAATAAAAGTGTCTATCAAATTCAAATAATAATCAGTTCCTAAAAATAACCTAAAATGTCCTATTGTATCCACTTCTACCGATTTGCCGTCACCCACATAAATGTATCTTTCACCATCAATTGGCTTCGGTAGCTCAGACAACCTTGTCTATAAACATTAATGTGGGTAGTAGCACCAGAATCTAACCACCACGTGTTTTTAGGTACTAAATCTAAATTAACCTCAGAACAGACCAAACTTAGAAATGTATATTTCTTTATACGCCATGCGTGATACTTTTTATATTTCTTCCTTATGTGTCATGTCTTATCACAAAAGAACAACCCTTAGTTTTATATTATTGTTTCTTTTGATCTGGATCCTCAGCAGCTACTGTATTCATTTCTTTTTGCCCTTAAAGTTTATCCCATTAAACATAAAAATTAAAATCTTATTGGCAGATATTTTAACAACATCAACTTTAAAGAGAACAAAGCAACAAAAAATAAACATGCTCTAACAAATAACCAAAGCGTAAAATATAGTCAAACAAATTCAAATAATGGTGCCCCATCTCAAAATACCTAGTACATCATTAATATCAAGTCTTTGGACAGTGATATTAACTGCAAGTGGTATTCTTGGTGTAATGATCAAACGTTGACAATAAGTCATGTCAAATAATAAGCCTATCTTTGGATCGGGTTATTATTCACATGTAAACCGTATAATTGTCACACATTTATCACCACAAGTATGTATGCAATTCGGCCAAGTATTAACCTTCCTTTGGGCCGGCTAATACCCGCATGAATGTACACACACAAACATCCAACATTCCTCATAGACTATTTACGCAAGAGAGGTCACTTTGGCGACATCTTGTTTCAATGAGCCTACTTAGAATATTAGACAACTATTGCTAGTCATAAAAGGTACCAAAAATTGAATGTTGACTAAATTTTACAAAACTAAATCATGTCCAAAAAATCTTATGTACATGCATATTTAAAATATTACAACTCAAATAAGATAATCATAAGCATGTGAATCTCTTTATATGATTCAAACAATAATTCTTAATTTGACTAAACTGAGCATTGTTAACATTGATGATTAATTCACAATCCTTGAATTATTATTACCAACTGCAAATATCTCAATCAAATAATTTTGCAATAAGAATTCTTAGATGATTAATTTATAAACCATAATAATCTAAGGAACAGTCCATCATCCTCAATTTTAGTAATAATAATTAAACTAAGAGATTAATCCATAGTGGCATAGCTTTATAATTCTTACTGAAAATATCAAGGACAAGAAAGCTCTGTCCTAGTTGCCATGGAGAAAATATCATGATCACAATGGATTTATAAACTTTAGCATAACACCTTAAAGGAGAAGTTGTGGGCTTCTCCAAACTACAAAGCAAATGACATTAAATATGCTTTGCATGCAACGAGAACTCTTCCTGGATTACTTACAGACATGATGCATTGATTATTTTGGTTACATGATTTATGGTAAGCTAGAGTATATACATATCTCAAAACAATGACCTTTGATTCCACGTTCTTATATAATCAACAAATACTTCTGTAGATCTACGTATGAAATTGAGCAACATAATCCGAAAGCCGAGCAATGATCCCAACAAAAATATATACATATTTATAAAGAGATTGAAAATTAGAACGAAAGCAGTCGATATTATTATTTTACCCTGAAGAGGGTCGGTTGTTGTGAGACCTGAAAGTATGCTGTCATGAAAACTTAACCGGAAACACAACAAAAACTGAAAATCCATAAAGTTAAATGCCTGGGAAAGTCTAACCCACCAAAATAAAAATAAAAATCGAACGCAGTCTCTAAATCCGCATGAACTGAATCCACAAATTACATGAGGAATCTAAATTGGTGGATCATAAAAATTTTGATCGAACAATAGGAACCGTAACTTAAATTAGATGGAACGATCCAGGGTTTCTGAAAATCAACAAAAATTGATTCTGAAATTTCGATATCATAAATCAAACAGGAAGGCTCTGATACCACTTGTTAGAAATTTATTGTACCTGTCGATTCATGAGATGAATAACATAAATTAAATTATGAAAGCGTACCTGAATCCTTTGCTAGACTTGATGGATCTTGAAGCGGTCGTCCTTTGTGGGGTTTGATCTTCCAACCCGCTACGGCCCTTAATAACAAAGATGAAATCTTTGTTCCTCTCTTTGTTGATGGGGATACAGAAGAGAATAGAAAAATCCTTTCTTTTGTGGCCGTATGAGTTGGGGACCATAACCCTAATGAATACATATATTTATATGTTTTGATATTTCTAATTTGGCCCCTCATCAAATTAGAATTATCTCCGATATCTACACATTAATTCTATGACAATTATACCCTTAAGCCAATTTCCAAATAGACCACTTTAATTTGGCTTAATTATTTAGATAGCCTAACACAATTAATTTTACATGTGTGGCCCTATATTATTGAATAATCCAACATTCATACATTAACATAGAGGCATACAAACATGTACATATCATATATTTTATACCTTGCATTACCTTACATATCATGTTATATATTATCATTCATTCCTTTCATATATTACATTATCTTTAAGTTGAATACATCATATATGGATACAATACATTATCTTGTATGCTTGCATTCATATATTACATTCTATATTACCTATATACATGTATTTCCTCCATTCATTCATGCTTGCATCATATACTCTACATTACCATATATGTTATCATTATATATTGCATTACAATATTTATACATTATGCATTCATATCTATCATTACATATATACCTTGCATTCATATCTAGCATTCATTATATACTTTCATGCATACATTGTTTATCATTCTTTCATTCATGCATTACTTACATACATTATATTAATTGCATTCCTACATGCTTGCATTCAACCATATATATACATTAATGTAAAGAGGATATATATCATATATATATCATTTCATTCATCTAACATATCATGCACTACATACTCTATGTTCATTTAATATCCATACTACATAGGCTCATAGGTTACACAAAATGCATATATCGTATAGTCACTCTTCTACTTAAAACTAATACTGTACCAATTGTGTCTTCATTAAATTCTAGGATTAAATTATGTTGTAGCCCTTTGTGTTAGCTTTCCGAAACTTTAAACGGATCGCATTTTCGTGTCCGAAAACTCCCGAAATCGCAAAAACACCGAAACGCATTCATCTTTCGTACAGCTGACACTCAAATAATTCTACAGAAAGTTTTAGAAATAATTTGGCTTATTAAAATATATATTTGGAAAGATAACTTCGATACGGTTCTTTTTAAAAAAATGGAAAATAAATCGGAGTTTTAAGCTAAAAGTTATGACATTTCTAAGTTGCTTTGGTTAATAAAAACGTGGATAAAAATTATGACGAATTTGGGTTGGCCAAGATACTTGGATACCAACATAGGTATCCAAATAAAACTCATTCTAACCATGCTAACTAAGATCAATCCACTTTCTAACCATTCTAAAACCAAATTTAAATATCTATTTAAACTATTATTATACATACATATACATGGGGTGTCCTAATTTGGGATCTATCAAGTAGGACACAAGACACACCTATAACATCCTCAAATGGACTCCAAATGGTCTCAAAATTGAATCTAAAGGGGACACATGCATGGGGGTGGATCCTTTTGATTCAAAACTAATTAATATACAAATGAAATCAAGTTAGAGGATAGGATTTACCTATTGGGAGTGGAATCCCAATGAAAATCTTTAGGACACGGCTCCGATACGAAGATCTATCTAAAATGATACCTCCCTTTGCACCTTGCCCAAATTCTTGGATAGAATCCTTCCTTGATGGTGTGGGATGGATTAGGAGAAGTTTGGATAGAGGAATGTGAGGGAAAGGAAATCAAATCAAAGAGGGAAGCTCTCTAATTTGGGGAAGAACACTTAGGGTTCTATGTAGAGGTAAAAAGAGGTAAGAGTTTTCTTAAGAATTCTTTATAGGAAGGGGGAGGGGGCACTTGATGGCTGATCATTAGATGAATTAGGGTTAATTTTACATGTAGATGAGTGGCTAGGACTTGTCCACCCAATTCTAAGCCTTCCTATTGGTTCAACTAGTCATAAGGCTTTCTTTTTCACAAATATCCTAAGGGATAAATATCCTACTATGAAATATCTAGATATTGTTAATCTAACTTAACCATTAAGTCTCTAACCTTCTAACTAAACCTCCATGAGCATCATTAACATCTAGGTTTAGTCAAAACTAGGTTAGTCTCTAACAATTCAATTAGCACAATACTAATTAATCAAAATTCATTTTCATTAATAAGTCAAAAATGACCAAAATACCCTTAGGCTAAAAAGTCACAATTAGTCATCCTAATCACATGGTTAGGCTCCCTTGGTCATGGTTAGTCTCTAAGCTTAGCAAAACTAGGGTTTAATTAGTTAACCATCAAAATCATAATTCAACATTTTAAATAGTTTTAAATTGATTAAAAAAATTACCAAAAATCACAACATGAGTTAAATCTTATTATTGATTAATCAAAATTATAAAAGTTCAAAATTACCCTCATTTTAGAAAAGTGGGTGTTACAAGTCTACCCTCCTTAGAAGAATTTCGTCTTCGAAATTAAGATGGTCATACTTCTTCTAGAGTCTCGTCCCCAACAATCATGGTCTCAGAACTTACCTAAATCATACGATTAAAAAGGACGACATACATGGTCATGGCAAATGGTGGTAGTGAAAGTCTCATCTAGGTATACTAGTCATGCTAACTAAAACGGTCATAGGGTATCAAACATACCAGCAATCAGGGGTGTTAAATTAGAAAAGATACAAAAATAACAAATCATCAAAACTGTAAGGCTGTCTACCATCCTATATGAAAATTGGCACTTATCAAAAAATAAAATAAAGATAACTACCAATTATCTATAAAGGGGTACAGAAAAAACCAAAATCAAAAGTTAAAGAATAAAGGTCAATTGTATTGAAATCCAATCACAATATATATGATTCTCTTAATCCTATTAAGACTAAATTGTAAGTTCTAAAGGTTATGTGGTTCGTGTGTGTATGGGTGTATGTGGATATGTTTATATAGTTAGATAGTAGGCATGTGTGTATGTGAAATATACATGAAAGTGTATAGGAGGATTTGGGTTTCAAAACAATAGCTATCAAGTTACACTACTCATGGCATATTGGTTAAACAATCTACAATACACAACCTATTTACTCATAACATGCATGGCTAACCATATATATATATATATATATATATATATATATATATATATATATATTTTTATATATATATATATATATATAATATATATATTATATATATATATATATATATATATATTTTAATATATATATATATATATATATATATATATATATATATATATATATATATAAAGAGGTAGAGATTTAGTTATGTATCTGTATACATTATAACATGTATGCATAAACTCTATATATATCTATATAGATATATGAACATATCATAGAGAGGAAGGGTTAGGATTACATGGCAGTGTATACTATGTTAGAGTGTGTGTTCTTGTACAGGGTTATAGCTTTAGTATTGAAAGGTTAAACCCAGTTTTAGTTCAACATTTACATACAAAATCTGAAAATAAGCTAATATTTAAACAAGTGTAATATTAATATAATGCAGTTTCAGATTTTAGGGATTTGAAACATCACAACTAACTCAATGCTCCCAACGCATCCTAACATGATGGAGATGAAACCCTAACATACTATCCATACATTTAGCTATGCATACAGTTCAATATTACATATTAAATCTAAAATTGAACTAAACATTTGAAATTAATGTAAAAATGTTAACATGTATTCAGTTTTAGGATTTTGGAGAATTTTGAACATCAAACCAACCCAATGTTCGTCACAACCACAACCTAACATATAAGAGTATAAAACCTAACATTATATCCCTACTTACAACAATGTATACAGCTCAAAATATTACATTTAAAAATAGCAAATTGAAATAATCACTTATAATCCAGTATTAAGGGTTAATATGCACACAGTCTCAGATTTATGAAATTCAAACACAAAACTCATCCAATTTCTTTAAGAATTGAAACCCTGTATATAACATACATGTGCAGTGATGTAAACAAAATTAATAACATAAAATTTATATTTAAATTACGAATTTAAACTGGAAAAAGCTGAGAACCAGTCTATGATACTGTACTGTATCCGAAATATTGGGGTTTTGAGAATTTAAACATCAACAACATATCAATATGGATTTAGATAGGTTGGTAATCAAAGTGTAGCATGCATACGTATCAAGCAAGTGTCTGTGTCCACTATATATATTTTCATGTCCCAATATACAAATCAAATTCTATATCAAGACCAACATTTAGATTCCTACCAAGATTGCAAAGTAGGTGATTGATATAATCAAGACAGTTTATTATTTTTAAAAAAAATAATACTATAAATAATGGCAAGAAGGAAATAATGATAAAATCTGTTCTGCTTATCTGTTTAAAAGAAGGAACCATTTTGAAACCAGAGCTATAATATCAAATCCAAGATAAGGTCTAGAAAAATCATCGATTCATTGTATTAAGAAGAAATTCATAGCAAAAAGTTACACAAGGTTTATAATAACAGCTAAAGCTACTCCTATCCTACTTCTAAGTTAAATAATGAGAAACAAAACAAAACAAAAATTTCCTCTTTTTTTTTGAAAGACTGAACAAAAGTAGTGAAACATGTTCAAAAGCATTTAAGGTACAATATGATAATCATATACGTCTATCCAAAATCATGGTACTCTAAATCCTAGTCATATTAGTAAGCAAGGCTACGATAATCACAGAGTCCTCGACTAAGGCACATACCTCTAGAATGATGGTATTTAAAAATTTTGCGATGCCGCTAGCTTGGCTGCGAAAACCTTAAATTCCCACACCCGAGAAATATATCCAAAGTCAGACTATATGTCCTCACCATGCTGGCTAATGTGACTGTAGAAGACTAGATTCTATAACTGAGATGACCTAGCCCATATAATTTTATCTTGACAAAAATTAAATCAACAATAGATACCAAAAATCAAATTCATTAACAAACCAAGAAAGGTAAATATAAACTGTCAAAATCAAATTTCGAGATATTTTATAATGAGATTCTCAAGGGTCATCCCAGGAATCTCTCAAGAAATCCTAACTATGATTGAGTACCTTCAAAAATATATCCTAATCCTACTGCAGGCTGTAGTGGTACTCTATTTCGAATAGCACTACACAAACTCGACCTGCATGGGCTACCACTAAAAATGTGTCACGACCCGCACCCTAGAGTAAGGGCACGAGACGTTGGTACGTCTAACCTGCACCGCAGTGTCGGCGATAGAACGCTGTCCTAGGTCTCATGCATCTAACAGTATAAGGCTAAACAGTTTATACTCCCCGAATGGGAGTGACATAGCAGAATGTAAACTCAATCACAACTAAGGAAGAAGAAGCACGATATGATATAGAACTCAAATGAAATACAGATGATCAGAAGAGTCTAAGTGTCTAAGATAACATCTCAGCAAACATCTATAAATACAAGTCTCAACTACTGAATATGAAAGAATATATATAATCCAGATCTCAAATGACAGAAATAGCAAAACCTAGACTAGGGAGCCTCAGTCTCTATAGCTAAGGGATCTGGCTAGCAGTCCGGGTCATAAGTGTCCTCTAGGGCTGTTTCATAAAAAGTGTCAACACCAGCCTCATCCTCGTCCTCTGTAAACATATCAACGGTACCCAATCAGGACGGAGCGAGCACAATACATCTCAACAGATCATAGCAGGTTAGAAAATATAATTATACAATAAAGTAAGATATAGAAAACTAAAAGAAAGTACAGAATGTAAAGAAGATAGCTGTAATAGAAATATATACTATAAATAGAGAACTAACAGTGGCTAGTAAGTTAGAGTACAATATAGACATGTGAATGGCATAGGATGATTCTGATGACACACTACGAAGGTGATCAGATGAGATACTACTTGGGTATTATTCACATGCCTACTTCTACTCCCCCGTATCCCCAATCAATACACAAGAATCCAGCCAGGTTATGTTATGATTCATGTAATGGCCCCCGAATGGTGATACATGATAGTCCCATAAATGAAGATTCTAGGAATGCCCATAAATGGGTAATTCAAAGAATACTCTGTGATCATGAGAGTACATGTCACAAGTGATTCAATGAACCATGAAGCATAGTGATACACAATGTAAGTGAAACGCACAGAATATGTAGTATCCGATACTCCCTGAGGGGATAACATCTCAAGAAATGATCCATATAGTACTAATCCGTGTGACCAATGTGACAGCATCAAGTAAAGTAATTTAAAGCAGGAGAATAATTCTAAAATGATATGAAATAATCAAAGAATGTACTCGCCTGATACCCTGAACAACTGATATAAAAAGATGGCCAACTGGAGTCACAGAGTCCTAGTTATAGCAACACAGGTTATAAAGATTTCAATTTATATGGTAATTGAAATTATAATACAATCTACATGATTCTAAGTCAATCTAGGTCAAAGTCAACTCTTGGTCAACTATAAAGTCAAACTAGGTCAACTCTAGTCAACTGTGGTCAAACTAGCTAGGGTTGAGTCAACAATGGTCAACTAGTCTAGGTTAGTCAATTCTAGGTCTAAACAAACTAAGTATATTCAAATCAAGTATCATAGCTACTAACTCATAGCCTAAGTCACTTGCTAAACCAAGCACAAAACTAAACCATAAGCTAACAAGACACAAACTTAGTCATATAATATATATATATATATATATTATTCACATTCACATATTCATATATATAGATATATATAGAAAAGCTATATATAGGCACATACATACATACATACATACATATATATATATATATATATATATATATATATATATATATATAGAAAGAGAGGTAAAGGAGTAAGTGAGTATGTGTGTGTTTGGCATGTGTGTGAAAGGATATGTGTTAATGTTCTCAGATTTAGTGATATGTAGGTGTATGTGACATGGGATACATGGTGTCAAAGGGTGTATGAATGCATGTGTGTAAAAGGTTATAGGTTAACTCAATTTATAGAAATGCATACATACATACTTACATTGTATACATGCAGTCATACATATCATATATGCTTACATGCATTCAGTCATGCACCTATACATACATACATACATACATATTTGAATACATTATATACTTGCATACATTATATTCATATATGCATACTCTACATTATATTACATTCATTCCTGCATACATGCATACATACATATTATGTATATTATATTACATGATACATACATGTATACTTGCATTACATTATACTTACATTCATGCATATTAGATACTTGCATTTATATTAACATATTGTATACATTCATTTCATTCGTGCATCTATGCATTACCTACATGTTTTATACATATACATACATTGTATATTCATATCATTTTATACATTAACATAGAGGCATACAAACATGCACACATCATATATTTTATACCTTATATTACCTTACATATCATGTTATATATTATCATTCATTCCTTTCATATATTACATTATCTTTAAGCTGAATACATCATATATGGATACAATACATTATCTTGCATGCTTGCATTCATATATTATATTCTATATTACCTATATACATGTATTTCCTCTATTCATTTATGCTTGCATCATATACTCTATATTACCATACATGTTATCATTATATATTGCATTATAATATTTATACATTATGCATTCATATCTATCATTATATATATACCTTGCATTCATATCTAGCATTCATTATATACTTTCATGCATACATTGTTTATCATTCTTTCATTCATGCATTTATGCATTACTTATATACATTATATTAATTGCATTCCTACATGCTCGCATTCATCCATATATATATTGGCCCAATGATTGTATCATATTTTTGAATATGGTTAATCTGTTCACTACAACAAAAAGACCTATTAATGACGCTTGATAAGTGGATTTCATGACGGCTGATAAAGAAGCATCATCAAAGTTCGAAATACCATTTTTCTATGACGGTTTTGGCTAATTCTGGGCTTTTTATAACATTTATAAAACAAAGCGTTATTAATAATTTAGAGCGGTGGTAAACTTGTAATATTTTTTAAGTTTAATTGTTGGCAAAAATTTTGCTATAGCCCGCCTCTCCCCCAAAACATTCTGGTCTGCTCCTTCTCCTCCTTTCTTCTCCCTCCTCTCCCCCAACTCCAAAACCCTAACCCTAGATCCAAAATCTTCGAGGAGGGCCTCACGCTCCTCGTCGCCCTCCAGGACAAGCTCGAGGCCGTCGCACACGCGATCGACAAGAACGCGAAGGAGGAGCGTTAGGGTTCTGCTCGTCCTCTTCTCCGCGCTCTCCCTCTCCTTCCTCTTCCCCTCAACCGCCTCACCTGCCCCTCCTGCCTCACCCTCGCCGGATCCGGGCCCTCCGTCGCCCTCGTCTCCGGATCCGACCCGACCCTCCCCCTCAACCGCCCCCTCTGCTCCTCCTGTGCTCCCGACGGCCCCCCTCGTCCGCCTCCTCCTCCTCCTCCTCCTCCTCCTCCTCCTCCTCCTCCTCCTGTCTCTCCTTGGGTCAGGTTTGATCTCACTGTGTCACTGCTATGCAATCATTGGTAATGTCATATTTAAAGAACTTAAGATCTCGTATTTTTTAAATAATTTAGCTACTCATAGTTTAGCACCAATTTGGGGTCCTCCAACTCTGTTCTCTCATAAGGGCAATGTTCATTTCATACTGATATGAAAAAGTTTTATGGATGCTAGACTATTTAAAGCACTTTTCCATATCACAAATGACCTAATTATTCAATATTTCAGGTAAGTGAGGGTCTGGATTTTACTGACCAAGCTGGGAGAGCTGTGGTAATCACCGGAATGCCCTTCTCAATGAAGACTGATGCCAAGGTCTATTTTCTTGCTACATAGTTATATTAATTTATAACTATTTAATTAAATAGAAACACTTGAATGGTGAATAGAGACACATATAAGGATGAAAAATTATTACAAGCAAAACAACTAAAGGTAGTGTCTTTCTTATAGAGGCCACGAGCAAACTACCTTTTTTTAATGAACATTCCGTAGGTGGAGTCTTTATATACAAAGGGCATTGAAGAGGAAGACTGAGAGCTATGTCTCCTGTTATATATTTAGAGCTCTTTAAGTAGATTTCCAGGATTCCATTTATAAAATAAAGTTTGAAACCTTCTATTTTATTGATCAACTTTTTGTTACCCTATTGAAACTTTCTTTTTCTCAAGAGAGAGTGCATGAGTCTTCGTCAACAATTGATAGCTGACACATGATTTAGGAAGCTTCACATAGGGCTTAATTGAGAAAAAGAAAATAATAATGAGGATCCGAAAGAAACACATGTTCGTCAGTCAGGGATAGAAACCAATATCCAAAGCTCATTTCAAAGGGAACCCTTGCATAGACATGTAGCCACTCAATATATCCAATGGAGAGAGGTTTGCTTCACTTTTGATTCTTGAAGTGTAAAAAAATGGAATTATTATGCTTTGTATAATATGAAACATTATGGTGGACCTCAGAATAAGGTATGTAGATGAATAAGTCTGATCTAGTGGTGTTGCATCGTTTAATAATGGTCCATTGAGTAGTTTGGAACATGAAGTAAATACAATATGGGTTTGTGTATATGATTGATACAATCATGAGTTAAATATTGCTGCAGGGTAGCTACCCTGATTTAAGTGATGGTAGTTGTTTTCATGTTTGTATAACATTAATGATTGACCTAGGTGAATAAATATGTGTTGTAGGTTCGTCTCAAACGCGAGTACTTGGATCAACAAGCCCTGGCTCAGAAGAAAGACACTAAGGTATTGAGTTCCATCTTATAGAGGGAGGATTACACAAGTAAATATTTCCAATATAGATTTCAGATCAGGAAGAAAATATTTCCAATATAGTATTACAAACTGATATTTCTGATAAATTTTGGGTAGTCATCTTAATAGCAAAACATTAGGAAGTCAAATTAAATAGACTACTTATTATAAGAAATTCTTGGCTCTTAAATTAGCAATTAAGAGTCGAATTTATATTCTACACAGATTCGTTATTGAAATAGAAATATGCAAGTTTTTTTTTGAAGAAATAGAATTATCATGTATTTTGAAACATTTAATTAATTTGTTAATTATATTTTATGATATACTAACTTTTCTGTTAATTTTTTATTATTATCAGGACATCCGATGGACGAAGACGACGAATCTAATCTATTCCAACCGATGAAACGATGGGGGTCTGGGGAATGGGAGCAATCGGTTGCTTCACGATGGGACTGATATTGGGTTTTCACCTACTACATAACTTATTGCTTCTCTTAATTTCCCTGTCATTGTGTCAAAACGTGTCTTTGCTTTTCAGTCATTTTTTTCACTTGCTAATTTAAACCACTTCATAGGTCATGGCCATAGTTGCAGATTTTATGCTTGTCTGGCTTCCTGCTCCGACTGTTTCTCTAAGACCGCCTCTTGCATTCAATGCTGGACCTATTGCTAAATTCTTTTATAGCTGCCCTGAGAATGGTTTCCAGGTAACAATGTATGTAGTTAATAATTAAGTATTTCAGGTTCTATATCCAATTCTTTTTAGTAGTATGTTTTTCTAAAAACTGATATATCCATTCTACAGGTTGCTTTGGCAGGGACTTCATACTCATTTTTGCAGAGAATAGGATCTATAGTAGTATAGTAACAACATTGCTTCATTAGTTTGTGATAATAATTTTTACATCCTCTGAGAAAAAAATAACTTGTTCTATCATAGTAAGTAACATGAGAGTATTTCTTGCAGTGAAACGGGTCAAAACTTTTTGTAGTTGGAACTAGTGCATCTCTGGTAAAAATTCAATCCTTTCTCCTTCTACGACGTATGTTGCATTTCTTTATCTAAAACTTCTAACTATTGCAGAGAACTTTGAGATCCTGTTATATCATGATAAAACTTTTGAGAAAATTTACTTTTTGTAAGCTGGATCCCATGTAGTACTTGGGTTCACAATCTCTAATCAGGTAACTAGATCTGAAAAGTAATTGAATATCAAAATACTTGATAAATATCAAAATACTTGATATTTATCATGTATCTTAGTCACTGGCAATAGAATGTACAATATAATGTTTGAGGCACTTGATGAATGAACAAGAGATGTTGGGAGTTAGGGACTGGCTGAGAAAGATGCAGAATACTAGATTCAATGTGGCTGATATAAGAAACTAGCTGCAAGTTATGATCATATGTTGCATCTTATGCTATGGTGTCTCTGGTAGACTATTAGAAGTTGCTTTGGTTCTATGATGCTTTTCCTATGTTGTTTCCAAGTACTCAAAGTCATCTGCTCTTGCTTTGTAAGCAATCGACGGACCTTTCTGTTATGAACCTTTTAAAGACATATTTATTCACTTTGCAGAGAATGGCTTCTGACTTCTTCTCAGATTACATCTTTCTTACCGTAGGAAGGGTTGTCTCTAGTACGGAGTTAATCGTTCAAAGAGTTGAATTTGTTCTAGAGTCTGACAAAAGGAGCCATCTTATGGACCTCCTCCACTTACAAAGAGCAAATGGAGCTCATGGGAAGGTAGTTTCATCCTTTATTATTAATGGGTTATGCCTCTTGACATGATTCACCTTTATATATGTTTTGTTAGCTGGCTGCTTATGTATAGATCTATATGACACGACCGTGCCAGTTAGGCATTTGTAGTCTTGTGTGACACAAGCCATACATGGTTGTACTAGGTTTATGGTTTCGGACACATTCGTGCATGAACCCTGCTTATAATTAGGATCAAATGGTGAGTATTCTTGTGGAAAACATAACTAAGGACGAGCAATGGAAAAATTAACAGTGTTAAAAATAGGAGATTAAAGACGAAAGGAAGGGTCTTGATGGAAAACAAAGGAATGGTTTTCATTGGTGAGTATTCTTTATACATGTTTTGTTAATGTTTAGGCATTTTGATTCATTTTTTTTTCTTCTTTCTATTGCAGGTTAGCCTGCGGGCATTTGCATTTCTGTTTTTCGAATTAGTACAATACATTATACATTCATATACAAGCTGATAATATTCCAGAGCTAGAAAGAAGGTGATTGCCAATTGAACTACAATTCTATGTAATATATGTCAATATAGCTACTGCTTGAACCATTTTCTTACACTCTTTTTAATGGCCATATCTTCTATAGTACTAACAAAAATTCACTACAACAAAAAACCCTTTAATGACGCTTGATAAGTGGATTTCATGACGACTGATAAAGAAGCGTCATTAAAGTTCGAAATACCTTTTTTTATGACGGTTTAGGCTAATTCTGGGCTTTTTATAACGTTTATAAAACAAAGCGTTATTAACAATTTAGAGCGGTGGCAAACTTGTAATATTTTTTAAGTTTAATTGTTGGCAAAATTTTTGCTATTGCTCGTCTCTTCCCCAAAACATTCTGGTCTTCTCCTTCTCCTCCTTTCTTCTCCCTCCTCTCCCCCAACTCCAAAACCCTAACCCTAGATCCAAAATCTTCGAGGAGGGCCTCACGCTCCTCGTCGCCCTCCAGGACAAGCTCGAGGCCGCCCGCACGCGATCGACAAGAACGCGAAGGAGGAGCGTTACGGTTCTGCTCGTCCTTTTCTCCGCTCTATACTATTCTGTACGCACTTCCTCACTTCCCACCTCCTCACTCTCTCATTGGTCACTCTTACGGATCTGGTGGATTTTGGTGCTGTGATTGTTGTTTGGTATTTTTGGAGGCTAATTTATTCTTTTAATTTTCTATTGGATCCTTAGATTAGGGTTTTGACATCGATGGTTAAATCTAGGGTTGTTGATTTCACATAAATTGCTGCAGGTGTTGGTGGCGTATACGGACACGCGTCGCACATGCGTCATGTACGTGCCGGACACGAGAATTTACGGGAGCTCCTACGGGAGTTCGAAAAGGCGGTCCGGCCGGGGGATCTTCGTTGGAGGGAGAGGAGGAGGGAACAGCAGTGCCCAGGCGCAACCCAGGAGCAGGAAATTCAGCATACGGGAGATCCACAGAGCAACCAAGAACTTCTTGCTGACGCTGAAGATCGGACAGGACGGGTTCGGTACTGTCTACAAAGGCACACTCGACGATGGCATGGTTGTCGCAGTCAAGCGCGCCAAGAAGGTGAGATGATCCCGTACTACTAATACCACTCTCTGTCTACTTGCTGCAAGAGCGAAAATAGTCTGCAAATTAGTTTTTATCATATAATACAAAATGACCATGCTAGGCTGCAATCAAACAACTGTACTTTAACACCAGTATAGTTGTTCTTAGATTACATCAACCACGTCTCTTACTGCAATAAAAGCTGCAATCGACAATCGATCTTATTAACATTTGTTGCCGTAAGTGGGATTCGATCCTTTGTTTGCAGCCAGACTCAGCCCCGACTCCTATTCATCGTTTCAGTTACTTTTGTTTAAAAGCAGAGCGTCTATGACAACCATTTGGGGGCAGAATTCCAGAGCGAGATCAAGATGCTGGCACAGATCGAGCATCTGAGCCTGGTTCGATTCCACGGGTATCTGGAGCACGAGGACGAAAGAATCATAGTTGTAGAGTACGTCCCGAATGGAACTCTTAGAGAGCAATCCGGTTTTATATGAGAGAACAAAACACATTCGTGGAATGTTACTTCATTTCAGTCGTAGTCATGACCAAGCAGATTTGTACTCTGTTTACTTGGTCTGAGGACCACACCAATGGTTTGTCTGCAAAGTCATTAGCTTTTAAGATTTTGTAAGTCATGTACTTTATGTACCTAGCTGGGCATAAATGATATATATGCTCTGACTTAAGGGGAAGTATTAGAGTAGTTAGAGTTACTATTCTTGTATGTCTAATCTTAGTTACTAAGAACACACGCAAACATGTGCCTGCCCAAAGAAAAATATTGGATTTGATCGATCGTAAAAATGACCTCATATGGCCTTAAATTGTCAAATTGATCTACAATCGATTTAAATCACTTTTAGGTAAATTTGCTTGTTGAGTTAAAAACGGAGTTTCTAGCTAAATTTTTAATAGAAGTTGGTTGTCCAAAAGGGAAAGCGTCCACCCCCACCCCCCCACCCCTCTTCCCCCTTCTCTCACCCCGCTCCTTCCCTGAGCTTTCACTCCTAGTGTTCTTGGAGTACTCTTTAGTCCCATTTTGTGTAGAAAGTAAAGTAGGAGACTCACTCCTATAAATAACCTCAGTGAAACTATCCTGCTTAGTTTGATAAATCATTATCTCAACAATGATTATTTTATTCATGATACTTTATTTAGAAGAATATGATAATGTTTTGGTTTATTTTAGGATTAATAGGCTGCTTGGTTATTCCCCGAATACTATTTTCTCCATCAAGTTAGCCACCATCACTCTCATCTCCCATGCCAATTGTCATATAAAACTAAACAATTTCTCTAAAATAGTTTTTCAACAACAATAATAACAAAGCCTTTATCACCTAATTTGGCGTCAGCTATATTTGTTTTATCTAAACATTGTAATTATATAAGAAGTTGCAATCTATCAGCATCTAAGCACTGGATCAATTTTCTAATTGAAAATTTTGAGTGAAGACAATTTATCCAGATTGTGCATAAGCTGCCATATCCTTTGACATTTCTGTATGGATTATATGACTGATGATAACATTTTTTTTATTGCACACAAAGGAAACCTTAACATGATGATGATGGAGCTATACACCTGGATTTTACATACAAGGATATTCACATGAATGTACATAACACCCTTAGGCACATTGGCTTTTTCTTGTACACACCTACAGGCTCCATCCCAATCAGCCCTTTGCACAGGTTTTTGCTGCTGTCCTGACATTAATGTCAAATATTGATTTCCCTACGCATTTGCAAAGAAGAACCACTGCTTTATGATCTATGTACATTCGAAAGGTATGATAGTGGATGATGAATATGTGATAGTGGGGTCAGCAAATATCAACCAAAGGTCCTTGGAAGGTATAAAAGACACTGAGATTGCGATGGGTGCTTACCAGGCAGAGCATACATGGGGAAGAAAGAACTCTTATCCTCGTGGATAGGTAACAAATGCGGCACTTACTCTTTACTCTATTGATGTGTCCTTCAAATATTTATAACACTGAATCTGAATAATCTATGTATCAAAGAACAATCATTTAGGTGATATTATATCCTAACAAAACTAGATTCTTTGATCTATATCTATAGTGGTTCCTAGTAAACATCACCTAGCTCGATGCTAAGGAGCATTGGAATATACGAGTTTGAGTTACATAAATGGCTATACGTATATGGGGGTAAGTTTGAACCTTGCATTAGAGGGAGCTTTGCGGATCTGCGAGGTTGTTAATTATTCCTATTGTTTTATTCTATCATCTTTCGTGTATCTAGTAAAAACTAAACCTTTTCTTGCATATTTAGTTCTCGTTATTGTTTTCTAATGCTTTATTTTGTTGAACCTATCTTAGTATCCATCTGTTATAAACCTTCAAACTGTTCATCAAGTCCAAACCCCTTGCAGTTCTAAACAAAACGAGAAAAAGAAAAAGAAAAATAACCATCCACACTCGAAAGAAACACATTTGATGTTTCGCTCTAGTAGTACTAACTAGACCATGTCACTGGTAAGGTTTACTTATTTATCTTGTAAGGAATTATTGACTGTTTATGGCTACCAGAAATCTTATTTTGGTTGGTTCCTTGCTTGTAGATTTACGGCTATAGGATGTCATTGTGGGCTGAGCACACTAGTACTCTTGAGGACTGCTATACCCGACCTGAGAGTCTTGAATGCATGAGAAGGATTCGGCAATTGGGAGAGATGAACTGGATGTAATTTGCTGCAAAAGAAGTAACAGAGATGAAAGGCCACCTCATAAAGTACCCTGTAGATCTAGACTCCTTTTCTAGGCTAATTGAAGGTATCTCTTGGTTTCATGAGCTTAAAACTCCATGACCAAACTATACCTTCCCACCGATTATCCTTTGATTTTAGTTACAAGTAGTTTTCTTCATGGAAACTACCTTTTACTAGTTACGTAGAACAGAAAAAATGATGTTTATGTTAAGTTCAAAGTCGTTAAATGCTTAATTCTTTTGTGGAGCTTTTTTGATTACGTATGCCCACAATTATCCATACTGGGTTGAAATAGGATACAAGGATAATGATAAATTGTTCTTTGTTTTTCAAACTAGCTTTGAGTGTGATTAATGTATTTTATATGCATGATTTTAGTTTCTGAGACTTGTGGGAGGATCACATTGAAACTATCAAGAGGTGCTTAAATATGAAGTCGTTTAGTTAATTTTAGTACAATCGTCACCAGCATATTGTTGTTGTAGGCTTTTAGAAGCCCTCTCGTCTTTTTTATATTTTTGTAAGTTGTCTTAATCAAACTTCATCATATTAACTCTATGACATGCATCTTTATCCTTTTCTAGATTTGCTTGCTAGCTTAATCTTATTCTAAAATTTATAATATCGGTTTGAAGTTCGACAACCAATAGCTGAGAGTAGCAATGAAACCCCACACATCTTTATCAAGAATAGTTCCTAATAGACCGAAGGGGGAGGGGTTTTGAACTGAAACCGCACCACGTGGTGCCTCCCCTTTTGGGCTGGGATGAGTTTTCCTTTTATTTAACTCTATTCTCTTTACTGGATCTAGCAGGTTGACTACTTTGTAGATTGCTATGGCTCTGGTGCCAATGATAGATTATGGGTGATTGGTGGCACAGGCTCAGGGATCAGAGGATGAGGCTCTCCCACGACGGCGCCGGCTGCAGCAGCACCAAGTCGTCGTTTAGCTGCAACACTACTTCTCTTTGGGACTCCCGATATCTTCAAGAGATGGCAGAGAGAAGATCCATGGTCAAAATCTACTTAAGTAAATATTTCTAATAATTTAGTTAGCAAAAGAGAGATTTATTCCTATTTTTTGGGTACATTCTGCATTTGGATATTCAATGTAATAAAGATGCTGATATGTACTCTATTTTGAGAAATGTAATAAAGATGGTGATATATAATGTTAAGTTTTTGAAATGTAATATATTTTGTGCAGTATAGAGCATTATAAATATGCTAATTTGAATAGTATAAAGTGTTATAAATGTGCTGCATTGAGCCTATACATATTATCTATTCATGACGTTTTAAAATTGTTCTAAATTGTGCACTATATATTAACTATTCATAACGCTTTTATAGAAACTATTCATGACGGTTTCTTTATGACGCTTTTAAAAAACATTTATAACACCAATTTTCATAACGGTTACTGTGAAAAAAAAGCGTCATGGTTCGTCATTAATGACGCTTTTTAGCCGTCATTAAAAGGGTTTTTTGTTGTAGTGATTATATCCTTCTTTACGTCTTTACACATGTATTTGTGTTGCATAAGTGATTGTTTGAGTGTCTTTCCCTCTGGTTGTCTTTCCTTCTGGTTCTCTATTTTCAAATTTGTAAGTTGGTCTTATCTTAATATGTTGATAATACTTGTTATAGATGCTGTGGTGGAATTATAGCTAAATAGTATTAATTTTCCTTCTCAGGTGCACATGAAGATGCAACTATTATTGCAGTGGTGGGATTTGCTACACGTAATGTTGACAGTTTTGATGTGCTCAAGTTGAAGCTAAAGTAGTTACTTGTTTTGAGGATCCATTTAAGTAGTAGTTGCAAAAATATGTATTTAGATACCCTATTTTGAGATAATGTAATGAAGATGGTGATATAACATTTCGATGTTTTCTTGTAAATATAGTTCAAAGTGGTTGTTTTAAAATTAAATTGAGAAGTTTTGGAAAGTAATATATAATGTGCAGTATTAAGCGTTATAAATGTGATGAGTTCAGTAATATTGAGTGTTATAAATGTGCTGCATTGAGCCTATACATATTATCTATTCATGATGTTTTAAAATTGTTCTGAATTGTGCACTATATATTAACTATTCATAACGCTTTTATAGAAACTATTCATGACGGTTATTTTATGACGCTTTTAAAAAATATTTATAACACCCGTTTTCATAACGGTTGCTGTGGACAAAAAAAGCATCATGGTTCGTCATTAATGACGCTTTTTAGCCGTCATTAAAAGGGTTTTTTGTTGTAGTGGTTAAGTTTAGCATTTCATTATCACTAATCTTCATACTATCACTATAGCATTTCTACTTATACTTATACCTTTGGTGATATGTGCTTATTGTGTTACATATTAGTGATATGAGTTTTTATTATATATATCTTAAATTTAATTAAGCTACCAAAATTAGAACTATTTTTTGATTATGGTTATTCAATTAAGTTTAACATTATGATATCACTAATATTTATGCTAGCACTATAGCATTGATACTTAAACTTTGCATAGTCCTAATGTGCTTTAACTTACCATAGTTGCTACTATGTATATTGCTTTGTTCGTCTAACATGTACATGCAAAAAAGCAATAAGCAAGATCAATGTGGACATATGCAATGAAGAAATCATGGTGGACCAAAGACGACGGATCCCACAAGATTTCTCTGAACCACCCGACGACATCTCTGGAGCCACGCACCCGGGGGTTTCGCTGCCCGGTCAGCGGACGGAGGTTGAGGGGGCAGCGCCCCTCATCGGGGGTTCGGGGGCGAAGCCCTCGAAAGGTATTCAGTTTTCACAAACTGGATTTCTTTGGACACCTATCGTCAAGGAAAAAAGCCAGCACCTAACAAAGGAAGAAGCCAAGCCATGCCATCATTATTTCAAAACTTTGAAGAAGCCTGCACCTGCCTAAGTATATCTGGAGTCTGTAATGAGTCTTAGGAATAACTGTAAACACAAGAAATGGATGACAAAATCGAAAGCTAGGGTAGAAATAAGCCCAGGATTATTTTTCAGCTGAAAATCGGCATACCGACGGTATACCGGTGTATACCGATGGTATACCGGTGTATACCGACGGTATACCAATATTGTTCACAGAAAGTTTTTGTCTACAAAATCGGCATACCGACGGCATGCCGGTTCATACCGACGGTATACCGATTCAGCAACGTCCAAATTCCAACGGTCGAATTCTGAGCAATAAATGATCCCAACGGCTATATTTCTAGCCGTTGCATTCCAGACCGGTATACTGTCGGTATGTCGGATCATACCGACGATATGCCAGTTTGTAGACTGAAAAGTTGCCTTGAGCTCTTTAAAATGCTTTGGTTATAAATAGCCTTGAACCCTTTCATTCAAGGTTGATGCTTTGAGCCTAAAAATCTCTAAACCACCAAAGCCTATCCACAAACAACTCTACAAAGCTTTCATTTACCATCCACAAATTGTGTTAGAGTTATTGAGTTGAAAAGTAAGATCTTCATCTTATTGTATAAGAAGATCAAAACCTATTGTGAAAGGTTGAAGTTGGAGAGTCTTCGTATCCAAACTCTCGGTTGAAGTTGGAGAGTCTTCGTATCCAAACTCTTGGTGTGAAGTCGGAGAGCCCTTCGGATTAAAGCTCTTGTGTGTTGAAGTTGGCGAGTTCTTCGGATCCAAACTCGTGTGTAACTATTTACTCAAATAGTAGATTAAAGCCAGAGAGAGTTCCGAGACTGGAGTGCCTCTTGGAAGGATACCAGGATATATCGTGTGTCGGTATTGTTATTGCTTCTTCTCTTGCACATATATTTTTAAATTGCCCATTAGCTTGAGCTAAGTGCTTGATTAGCTAGCTTGACCCTGTTCACCCCCCTAGGGTTTCTACAATTAGTATCAGAACAAGGACTCTATTGTTAGGCTTAACATCCTTAGAGTAGATCCTTATTATTTTTCTATGGCATCGTATTCCTCCTACTCCTCCTCCGATAAAGAGGGTTTTACTTCTAGTAGCATAGGCAATCATGTTTCTTCTAAATGCAAGAAATGCTCTAAGTGGAAAGCCATGGTAAACAATCCTTAGAGATTATTGACAACCTTCATTCTACAAATGAAGAACTTTCTGAAAAGGTTATTCATTTAGCAGAAGCAAATGAGTTTTTGAGAAATGAAAACAATGATCTATTATCTAGACTTGATTCTCAAAACTTATCATGTGTTTCTTTAAAGAGTTTGAATGAGGCTTTAATTTTGAAAATCAATTCTCTTTCCTCATCAATAGAAGATCTTAAGAGGCAAACACATGAGCTAAATCATTTGCATGATTCTTCTATTGACTCTTTAAAGAAACAAAATGATGATTTTATTTCTAGAATTGCTTTATTTGAAAAAGAGAATTATGCTTTAAATGCTAAATTTGATTCTCTTACTTGTTTGCATGATGATTTGCTATTAGAACATAATATTCTTAAAACCAAATCTTCTCATGCTCACTCTAGAGATATTCATCATTCTAGTATGTCACATGTTCATAATCATACTCATTCCGATACATGTGCACACACTAGTATTAGGTGCTTCTATTGCTCTCGCATTGGACACATGAGCTTAACTTGTCCTATTCGTAGGAGTTTTTCTACCAATGCTAGAGTAAATAGTATATGGGTCCCTAAAGCTAACAAATGTGAATCCAAGTTTGTTTGGATACCAAAGTCTTCGCCTAATGTTGTAGGTGGAGCTTCTTATATCGGGACAGCACCGAAGAGCGTGTTGGTGGTTACAAAGCTCAAAGGTCATCTTACAAGCAATTGCACCAACACAAGCGTGGCTACTAGAGCCACTTTGGTAACATGCTAAATGATTCTCTTTAAATTATTTATATTTGTAGAATCTAGCATGTTTCTCTTGTTGTCTCGCTACTAGCTCACATTGATATTCCTTAGTTGCCTTTATATATATCAATATGAGATATAATACTAGAATGTTTGGTTATTTTTTTTATTTCTTTTATCTAGCATGACTAGTTACTCGGCTTAAATGATTAGTTTATACTATGTAGTTTATCACTCATTTTCTATTAGTGTGACACATTTATATATGCATGCTCGCTATTCTTAATCTTTATTTATAAAGCATGCATATCACTCTAGTCCATAGGAGCTTGGTTTTGATTCGAGTTAATATGATTTTTAACTCTCCGTCTTTAAATTTTTTGAAATAGTTACTTCTTGTCGGTTTGTATTTAATATGTCTTATTTTTCTAAATCGGTATTTGTGAATATATATGTTTAGCACAAGCTTCTTATCACTTGACAAGTATACACTTATACTTCCATTTTAACCTTGTGCTTACATAATACATTCATTATTGATTCTCATACTTTATATTGATTATCTTCTTAAGAATCAATTATGTCTTTGCCTAATAAAGCATATTTATATGTGTTTTGATTTTGTGATAGTTTTTCAAAAATTCATTAAGGATACATGACTATATTCATTAAATTTTTATTTACATGTAGATCATGTATTTCTTATGTTGATATATATTTTTGTATAAATATCTTTATATGGGCATATGAGTTAAGCTAAAATTTTATTTTGACTTGAAGAGTATTTAATTATACTTGTTACCTTCAAACTTGTGCTTACCTCATACTTAGCTATTGATTTCTTTGACCAAATTTGTGCATCTTGAATCAATTAGCTTCTTCCTTAAAGTCTTCTTTTGATGATATCTTCTTGACTTTTTGGTTGGCATTATGGATACATGTTCTTAATTAATTTTTGATCTTTTCATGTATGCCTATTCGTGATATATATAGTTTCATATATAAATGATTCCTAACTTTTAATATTTATTTGTTTTATACCTTTAAGTTGGGATGTTGAGAGAAAATGCTTATTAGTATCTTGTTCATGACTATTTATGGAAGTTCTTTTAAGAATCACATGGTTTTGTGTTTTACCTTGCTTGTTAAATTTACCTCCTTAATTAGTGCACTTTTTCAAGTTTATATCTTTATATTTTACTATGGTGCACTATGAAAGCTTTTGAAAAATGTCTCTTACTATCTTTAGCTCTTAATTAGCTTTCTTGATCTTAATGATCTTTCTTTGCTCTTTTCTTGGGCATATGCTTCTTTTGAATTATTGTTGTCCAATGATATTTTCGTAGCACATAAGGATTTTTGTAATTGATACATCATATTTCTTATGTCTTAGCTACTATGGTTTGAGCTTTTGTGTTGAGATTTTCTATTTCTAGAGAATACACTTATTTCATAATGGTTATAATATTTTGCATTCTCTAGATCGATCTATCATTTTATTATCTTGGGTTAATCTCAATACTTGGCAAAGAGATTTATTTTATTATGTTTTCATGAGTATCTCTTTTGGTCTATACTTGATAAGAGATTAATTCTTTTATCTGTCGTCTTATGCTCTTATCCTTGCTTAGTAAAGAGTCTATAAATCATTTTGTTCATTCAAAATGTATTGTCCTCTTTGTGAACTCTATGCTTGAGCAAGTATCTTTAGTGTTAGTGACTTAAGATTAAATGAGCACATTTATCTTGTTAATGACCTACCTCATTAATCTTAATTAGTTATGTAGCTTGCTTATTTATGATATGTTGTTAAGCTATATAATTTGGTTCACTTTCACTCATCTAGCTATTGTTTTTCTTTTCAATCTATATAAGATATGCTAGTTTACATAAACAAGATCTGTGATTCTTCTAAATGTAATTTGTATCCTATTTTAGATACATATGTTTGTTCTCTCTAAAACTAGTTTAACAAATTCTTGATTAGATTATGTTTCTCTTAGAGGTTTGTGATTCCTTTCTTTATGTCTCCTTTCTTATTAGTCATTAGCATGTATCTCTTAAATTTCTCTCACTTTTGAGTCATGATTTTATCGTATTATCATTTACATCTCTTTTTATTATGTTTGCAATCATTTAAATGAGAATGACTCTTTTCTATATTTTTTATTATTTTATGAGATTTTATCATAAATATGGATTTGGGATTTTCTTTATGAGATTTGTTGGATCATGTTTAATTTATTTATTTTTATTGATAAAAGATCCTAATGGTTGAGTAGTCCTATATTATCTTATTATGTGATTATCAAACTAATTTATTACTCTACTTTGACTACTCATGGATTGCCACATATAGGCCTTTGCTATTTGAACTTTATGGTTTATTATTTACCATTAGCAAGGTCTGGATGTTACCCGTTGATGGGTACATATATGGTGAAACATACCTAGTCCATGTAAAGTAATAAATTGGTTGATTCTTTCTTAATTAGATAATCATGGACATGATGTTTGAGTTTTATTTTTATTTTTTAGCTATATTCTGTCTATCATCATGATTGTTCTTAATTGACTTTATTCTTTTTCATGACGACATTTCCTCAAAGGATAACATACATTGATCTATCATATTTAAATATGAGATCCTCCTATATAGATTAATGTATGCCATCTTTTGATTATACGTGCTAAATTGGAATATTCTTTTGATTTCTCATCTTTAGTCGCTATTAATTGTATATCTCTTCTTGACTAAAGATAATATTATTCTTCTTTTGACGATATTGTAGCCTTGTATGCATCGAGCAAGGGGGAGAAATCCATAGTTGATTTACCCCTAGATCTTGTAGTTATCTATTTTATGCTATAAGTGCTTTGGAACTAGATACGCATATTTTGAGGGGGAGCAAATTAATTGGTCCTATTTATTTATACCCTTTAATATGTCGTATACCTAGTTCATCATGGACCATATTTTTCCAATTTAATATCCCATTATTGTGGTCATGATATTTTTATTTTTGAAGGGTTTATGAGAGTATATGTAATTGTCTTCATCATATTATCTCTCTTTTATTAGGGTTACTATAATTGTCTTCATCATATTATCTCTCTTTTATTTGGGTTAAATAAGTCATCTTGTTAATATTAACTTTTATATCTTATCTTGATGACTATTGTGATTTTATTTATTTGGCTTTCCTTATTTGCTTAAATTATTTGGCTTTTCTTAATGAGGACTTACCCAAAATTCATGTATATCAATATTGGTAATACTTTGAGGGGGAGCATTCAAGTCGACTGAATTTCTCATTCTCAAGTATTTTTCTCCTTTACCTTCATGTTTATCTAAAAGGGTATTCATATAGCATGTTAAGGTAATTGAGCTCAAATGCATGAACTTGGGTTAAGCATATATCTTTTGCAAATAATGAAATTATTCTATATCAATTACTTTGCAATTATCTAATCCTTATGGGCTTTTGATTGAAATCCTTGATTGATATCTTTTATTTCAATTGGCATATTGCTTCCTTCCAAAAATAGAGTTTTAATTCATATCATATTATGTTTTGGAGTTTTTTTCTTGGATTTCAAGTTGGTATACTATTAATTGAGTGTTTTCAATTTCATTTGTTTTACCAACTATCTTGTGTTTTGACATGCTTCTTTTAAAATTTGATGTTCTACATTGGTAATGTAGCTTTATACACTTGTTATTACACCCTTCTTCCAGTGTTTTCCATTAGTATATCTTGATCATGATTGTCTATGACTTCCCCATGCTCTGATTTCTATGTTTAAGATTGATTTCATTTTTTATCTCTTAGTACGGGGGAGCCTATTTTTGATCATGTCAAAGGGGGAGAAGTAAGTTTAAGTATGTGCTTCAATGTTTGTTATAAGGGGTAGAAGTATTTTAATTAACATGCTACTAGTGGTATATCCGTATATCTGCTTATATATTAGTGATATATGCATCTATTATGTCCATACTAGACTTAACCGATTTGCCATAATAAAAAAGGGGGGAGATTGTTGGCCCAATGATTGTATCATATTTTTGAATATGGTTAATCTGTTAAGTTTAGCATTTCATTATCACAAATCTTCATACTATCACTATAGCATTTCTACTTATACTTATACCTTTGGTGATATGTGCTTATTGTGTTACATATTAGTGATATGAGTTTTTATTATATATATCTTAAATTTAATTGAGCTACCAAAATCAGAACTATGTTTTGATTATGGTTATTCAATTAAGTTTAACATTATGATATCACTAATATTTATGCTATCACTATAGCATTGATACTTAAACTTTGCATAGTCCTAATGTGCTTTAACTTACCATAGTTGCTACTATGTATATTGCTTTGTTCGTCTAACATGTACATGCAGAAAAGCAATAGCAAGATCAATGTGGACATATGCAATGAAGAAATCATGGTGGACCAAAGACGACGGATCCCACAAGATTTCTCTGAACCACCCGACGACATCTCTGGAGCCACGCTCCCGGGGGTTCCGCTGCCCGGTCAGCGGACGGGGGTCGAGGGGGCAGCGCCACTCGTCGGGGGTTCGGGGGCGAAGCCCTCGAAAGGTATTCAGTTTTCACAAACTGGATATCTTTGGACAGCTACCGCTAAGGGAAAAAGCCAGCACCTATCAAAGAAAGAAGCCAAGCCATGCCATCATCATTTCAAGACTGAAGAAGCCTGCACCTGCCTAAGTATATCTGGAGTCTGTAATGAGTCTTAGGAATAATTGTAAACACAAGAAATGGATGGCAAAATCGAAAGCTAGGGTAGAAATAGGCCCAGGATTATTTTTCAGCTGAAAATTGGCATACCGACGGTATACCGACCGACGGTATACCGATTTTGTTCACAGAAAGTTTCTGTCTACAAAATCGGCATACCGACGGCATGCCGGTTCATACCGACGGTATACTGATTCAGCAATGTTCAAATTCCAACGGTCAAATTCTGAGCAATAAATGATCCCAACGGCTATATTTCTAGCCGTTGTATTTCAGACCGGTATACCGCCGGTATGTCGGATCATACCGACGGTATGCCGGTTAGCAGACTGAAAAGTTGCCTTGAGCTCTTTTTAATGCTTTGGTTATAAATAGCCTTGAACCCCTTCATTCAAGGTTGATGCTTTGAGCCTAAAAATTTCTAAACCACCAAAGCCTATCCACAAACAACTCTACAAAGCTTTCATTTGCCATCCACAAATTGTGTTAGAGTTATCGAGTTGAAAAGTAAGATCTTCATCTTATTGTATAAGAAGATCAAAACCTATTGTAAAATGTTAAAATTGGAGAGTCTTCGTATCCAAACTCTCGGTTGAAGTTGGAGAGTCTTCGTATCCAAACTCTTGGAGTGAAGTCGGAGAGCCCTTTGGATTAAAGCTCTTGTGTGTTGAAGTTGGCGAGTTCTTCGGATCCAAACTCGTGTGTAACTATTTACTCAAATAGTGGATTAAAGCCGGAGAGAGTTCCGGGACTGGAGTGCCTCTTGGGAGGATACCAGGATATATCGTGTGTCGGTATTGTTATTGCTTCTTCTCTTGCACCTATATTTTTAAATTGCCAATTAGCTTGAGCTAAGTGCTTGATTAGCTAGCTTGACCCTATTCATCCCCCCTCTAGGGTTTCTACAATATATATATTAATATAAAGAGGATATATATCATATATATATCATTTCATTCATCTAACATATCATGCATTACATACTCTATATTCATTTAATATCCATACTACATAGGCTCATAGATTACACAAAATGCATATATCGTATAGTCACTCTTCTACTTAAAACTAATACTGTACCAATTGTGTCTTCATTAAATTCTAGGATTAAAGTATGTTGTAGCCCTTTGTGTTAGCTTTCCAAAACTTTAAACGGATCGCATTTTTGTGTCCGAAAACTCCTGGAATCGCAAAAATACCGAATCGCGTTTGGCTTTCGTACAACTGACACTCAAATAATTTTACAGAAAGTTCTAGAAAGAATTTGGCTTATTAAAATATATATTTGGAAAGCTAACTTCGATACGGTTCTTTAAAAAAATAGGAGATAAATCGGAGTTCTAAGCTAAAAGTTATGACATTTCTAAGTTACTTTGGTTAATAAAAACGTGGGTAAAAATTATGACGAATTTGGGTTGGCCAAGATACTTGGATACCAACATAGGTATCCAAATAAAAATCATTCTAACCATCCTAACTAAGATCAATCCACTCTCTAACCATTCTAAAACCAAATTTAAATATCTATTTAAACTATTATTATACATACATACACATGGGGTGTCCTAATTTGGGATATATCAAGTAGGACACAAGACACACCTATAACATCCTCAAATGGACTCCAAATGGTCTCAAAATTAAATCTAAAAGGGACACATGCATGGGGGTGGATCCTTTGGATTCAAAACTAATTAATATACAAAGGAAATCAAGTTAGAGTATAGGTTTTACCAATTGGGAGTGGAATCCCAATGAAAATCTTTAGGACACGGCTCCGATACGAAGATCTATCCAAAAGGACACCTCCCTTTGCACCTTGCCCAAATTCTTGGATAGTGGTGCGGGATGGATTAGAAGAAGTTTGGATGGAGGAATGTGAGTGAAAGAAAATCAAATCAAAGAGGGAAGCTCTCTAATTTGGGGAAGAACACTTAGGATTCTATGTAGAGGTAAAAAGAGGTAAGAGTTTTCTTAATAATTCTTTATAGGAAGGGGGAGGAGGCACTTGATGGCTGGTCATTAGATGAATTAGGGTTAATTTTACATGTAGATGAGTGGCTAGGACTTGTCCACCCAATTCTAAGCCTTCATATTGGTTCAACTAGTCATAAGGCTTTCTTTTTCACAAATATCCTAAGGGGTAAATATCCTACTATGAAATATCTAGATATTGTTAATCTAACTTAACCATTAAGTCTCTAACCTTCTAACTAAACCTCCATGAGTATCATTAACATCTAGCTTTAGTCAAAACTAGGTTAGTCTCTAACAATTCAATTAGCACAATACTAATTAATAAAAATTCATTTTCATTAATAAGTCAAAAATGACCAAAATACTCTTAGGCTAAAAAGTCACAATTAGTCATCCTAATAACATGGTTAGGCTCCCTTGGTCATGGTTAGTCTCTAAGCTTAGCAAAACTAGGGTTTAACTAGTTAACCATCAAATTCACAATTAAACATTTTAAATAGTTTTAAATTGATTAAAATATTACCAAAAATCACAACATGAGTTATATCTTATTATTGATCAATCAAAATTATAAAAGTTCAAAATTACCCTTATTTTAGAAAAGTGGGTGTTACACAGGTTGATGGGCCCCACAGGTTCCATCGTGAGCTTCTCGAAGGGCTTCGGATGCTTCTTCGTTGGACAAACATCGAAGGAGAAGTCCATCGTAGGAGCGTCGGTACAGCATTTTAGTAGCTGTATCGTAATAGAATCGAAGGAAGCGCCTCCTAACTGAGACAACTTTTTTCGGGTCCTCTGGGAGAATTTCTTAGACAGTGAAGTCGATGAACGGGAACCTCCAGTCTCGGATATTAACACCAGCACTTGTTGATATGGCATGGGCCATTTGTGAGCATAGGTTATTTTTAGGACAGATGCTGAGGGAAGACCCTGGATCGATCTGAATCCGCTTTACCTTGACGGAACTGATATACCCTGTATAATACAGCGGCCTGTTGTGTCGGTTGTGCTTGAGCATCATGTCTTGTTGGGTGAAGGTTATGTTGGGGATAACCTCATCCGCACAATGACAGTGTGCACATGAAGTCGAAAGATCTTCAGCCTGCTTGATCTGACTGATGAAGGACTCAGCATCCGTCAGGGCTTCACAGAGAGCTTCACGAGTGTCCTTGAAAAGACGAATGAGCTCAAACATAGATAGGCGGGCAAGAGTACTGGCAAGTTGTGCCAGTATGTCGAAGTTGTGGGGCTTGACTAGCCTCGAAGCATTTTTCTTTCGCAGAGGCTTGTCGAAACGGGCCTCTACATGCTTCTGCTTATTGGCTGCTGGGGGCTTATATGGGCCCTCTTCCTAGGTAGCAGGGACGGTGCAAGGAGGCACCACCTCGACGACAGCTTCATCAGGTTAGGCGTTCTGATGTGAACGCGTCTGTACAGGAAGTACCTCTTCCGCAGAGGAAAAAACTATACGGCAAGACTTGATCTTCCTGTCCTTAGTTTTGGAGGCAGAGCGTACCTCCGGTTGAGTAACCTCGGAGACGAGATCGGGGTGAACCCATAAGATCTCTCTCCGAGATGTGGTGAGTGGGATGAGTCCACTCATGTTGTCACGAGTAGGTGGTAGATTGACTACCTCCATTATCGCCCTTGGGATGGGGACGACGCTATCTTGCGTTGTGGTTGGCGGCAAGGTGCCAAATTGGAATGACAACAGGTTGGCCGAGACCGTTTTCTTCTCATAGTCGATGGAGATAACATCCACATTGATCATGCGCTGGATGTAGTTTTTGAGGACGTAGCAGTCCTTAGTTAGATGTCCGACAAACTGATGATAGTGATAGTACCTCGAATTGTCCACTTTCCCAACCTCGTCGGGACGCTTCGGGTCCGACAACTTGATCTTGTCACCCTGTTTCAGTATCTCGAAGAGTTGCAGGGTGTCTTCATCGTTGAAAGAATAAACCTCCTTTGGCCTTGGTGCAAGTGGAGGCTTCTGAGTAGGTACTGATGCACCTTTGGAGGCATTGACAGTCAACACCTGTTTTCCCTTTGTCTCTCATCCGGGGTTGTTGGCTGCAGGCTGCTTCCCCTTGTCCTCAAAGGCAGGGAAACTAACTCCCAGAAGGCGAGCATTGGACGCCTTCTTTTCTGCTGCTTCGGCTTCGATGATCAAGGAACTCCAGTCAGAAGGAGGAGTAGAGTTGAGCTAGAGTTTGACTGCAGGCACATATTCATGCTGCAGGAGGAGAGGAGTGCATGTTCTGGCATGCCCAGGGACAGTCTGAAGCAGGTCTGTCGGAAGCGTTCGATAAATACTCGAACTGTTTCCTTCTCTTTCTGGCGTATCTCTATGAGGGACGCCATTGTCATGTCCTTCCTGCCGTCGTAGAAATGGTCGAGGAAGAGACGCGTCAAGTCGTCGAAAGAAGATATAGAGTTATCGGAGAGGCTGCAGTACCAGTCGTATGCCACTCCTTTCAGTGCCTCGACAAATATGCTGGTGAGTAGTGCGTCCTCCTTCGGGAGATGTCCCGTTTGGGACTGGAAGTACGTCAGATAGCAATGCGGAGAGCCATCATACGGCGTCAATGTTTGTGGTTTATACTTAGGAGGATAAACCACTTTGTTCCATTCGAGGGAATAAGGTTGGGGGATGCCCATCTTTTGGTACTCCTCTTGTCTATTCTTGGACTCAAAGCGCTCGTGCAAGTCCCTGATCATCTCGACCACATTTTCCGTGGAGCTGGGAGTTGGGGAAGGTGGTACAGCCTGGAGTTGAGCATTTGATGGCTCCGACGTCCGAGGTGCTTCACGGTGATCCGTATCCAAGGATACCCGTTGAAGGGGTATACTTGATTCTCCATTGGCCCCTGGGTCAGGACCGGTAGAAGGTGCCCTGGCCAAAGCTGACCGTATCTCAAATACTGCTTGAGTCAGTGTTTGCATGGAGGCAGAGAGGGTTTTGAGTCCTCCCTCCAGGGTATCCATGCGCTGGACGATGTCTGCTGGCGGCGTATCAAGCTCGGTATCACCCCCAGTCATGTATACTGTCATGACACGGCTGGAGTCGGATAGATCAGTTGAGGCTTCACTTTCGGCTTCGCTCTCTTGTAGGGGAGTTACCCCTCCTGGAGCTTCGTCTTGGCTACCTCCAACTATGTTTTGGAGGACACCCTCGTCATCGGGAGAAGTATCCGCAAAGGCCTGATTACCCCCAGTTCTGTCTTGGAGGACTTCTTCGTCTTTGAGACGCAGATCCACAGGGGCTAGACTACCCCCAGCTACATCCATGAGGCTGACTTCCACCCCAGCTGTGCTCTGGAGGACATCTTCGTCTTCAGAAGGAGGATCAACAAGGGCTTGACTACCCCCAGCTTCCTCCAAGATCTTCTTTCTCAACTGAGTGCCTTCAAACACTCCGGAGGACGGGATAGTTGTCTTGGTTTTCCTCGGCTGGCTCTTGGACGAGGACGAGGAATTTCCAGTCGCCTTTCGGACTGACGAGGAGTTAAAGATTACATTGCATGAAGCAACATTTAGTTCTGGCTCCTCTTTTATTGACACCTTTTTCCCGAGGCGACGTAGGAGGGGTGTTGATGATTGCAGCCGCTGGAACACCGACTGTCTTGGTGGAAGTGCTGTCTTACAACAGCAGTTGATGGTGACTACAGCACAGGTGTGCCCTTTGAGGGCACATTGTGCTTGTCAATCGACTCTCCTGATCGGCGTTTGTGAGTAATCACGTTACGCAGATCATTGGAGGAGAGTGCCACCTTCGCACCACCATCAGGCGCATGGTAAGGCCAAGCGCCGGCGTGGTCAAGTGTATGTTGCGCCCCCTGATCCAATACTAAACAGGCGTCAGATCAGTAGTGGGGGAACACCATTTACAGTGACTTGAACGAACCTCAGACGCACAACCAGTGGAGGCGCGGGAGTTCAAGACCACAGGGTTTGCCTTGCTCGACTTGGTTGCGAACGCAACAGATGCGCCCAAGTGAGACAAGGACTTGGAAGGTCGACTCATTTCTGGCGCAGAAGCACCCGAGTCGGCCTTATACAGCTTACCATCAGCAGCGCGCATGATTGTGAGCGCATGCTTCTGGTTTGCTGCCGGCATAGCACGTTTGAGGCGCATGGCCCGTGCTGCCTTAGACTTCTTCATACTAGCCCGCTGGGGCACATAGTACTCAGAATCCAAATTCTCCTTGCCACTACAGCGAGTGACTCTATCAAAGACAGAGACCTTCTGTGGCGCATCAGAGGTGATGTGCAAGGCATTAGCTGCGCCCCTTCTCCGTCGACGCATCTTTATCGCCTGAGAGGAAGATGGCTGTGGAATGTGGTCAGCCGTACGTTTCCCTGGGAGATACGCTGCACCGGTGGGCGCATCTTGGTTGTTGAGGACGTCAGTGGAAAGAGAAGGCTGTATTGGCGCATCCCCTTCGATGATGGTGCCAGAGGCGTGGACCTTGCGCACCCAGACTTGGCAAGTCTTCTTCGGCTTTGGCAGCCGCTTCGAAGGACTCGTACTGCCTTCAGAGATGAACTCCTCATACGCCTGTTGATTGAGGCGTACGACCAACGTCTTGTAGGAGGAGCCCACCTTCACGTCGTCGGAATACGACACAGCTTTCTCGGTAGAGGAGAAAGAGGTCTCCAGCAGAGTCGCCAGCTTGTTTGCCATTAAAATCTTTTGATTATAAATTTCAATTACAAACATAACAGTGTTACAATATAGGACTTAGACGTAGTCCTAGGAGTACACTTTTGTTTATCTGTGTCCCTTGTGCCGATGGAGCGAGTGGTAATACGTTGACTCCGTTGACGATCTGACGACGGTTCTCGGTTCTCTGAAGGTCTGAGTTGCTCTGGGCGCTGGAGCTTGCGGAGAGGAAGAAGACGTTGAGTGTCTGTATATGCCTCTCTGGATATCGGTGGTTGTGCGATGTGTGTGTCTTTTTTGTAAGAAGAAAGTGATCCCTCTATTTATAGTCTGAAGGTTGGCTGCTCATGCGAATATGTAGGATGCGCCTGTACGCGGGGATGCCACATGGTGATTGTTGATGGAGGCGCATGGACGATACGCTCTGATTGAGGAGTTGAACCCTTCCTGTTGCTGTCGTGGGCTGTGGCAGAGCTGACACGTAGCAATGGAGAGGATCTTTCAGTTGCTGAGATCTTGGGTGATTAGCACCCCTTTATAGGCTGAATCAAGTCAAAGGATGCGTATCGTAGGTCCATGGCTTGAAGATCTCGGATTTGGTGAGGAGTGATCTGATAGGATGCGCCTGGGATTGGGTGCATGAGGAGGCTTTGGCTCGTAACCTTTAGGAGTCACGAACCAGTCGGGGCGCATGGCTTTTGAGTCGCATGCGAGGCTTTAGTAGTGACTTTACTTCTGTCTCTAGGGATCAGAGAAAATTCTGAGGCGCATGGCATTTGAGGTGCATACAAAAATTTGGGCGCATGACCGCAGAGGCGCGTGCGAAATGGTTGGACGGCCACGTGGCTTGTAACCGCCGGAGTGGATTAATGATGATGCTGACGTTGGTGACGCTTCTTCTTCTAAAAAAACTGTCAACTGTTCAGTCCTCGGGGGACGTGCTGCCAACTCTGTCAGACTTCAGCATTTAATGTTCTTGACAGGTGATGGGCTGTTGAGTGGGCGCATCGATCGACGTTCCACTGGGTGCATGGGGACGCATGGGGGTGCATCTTTATGAGGCGCTTGGAGCTGATGGACGCGTCTGTATGATGCGCAGTCTGGCCGGCACAACTGTACGATGCGCGGAGTCTGACCGGTGCATCCTTTTGCATGACATATCTTTGTTGGTCCGACTGTTACGTTCTTCGAGTGCTTTAAATAGCTGTTTTTGACTTGGCTGAATTCGAAGCGTCAGGTTCATCACCATTTAATGCAAATTCATTGCACAGGATTCGGAGAGCCAGCCACTTGGCACATGGGTTTGATTTTCCCGGCCTATAAATATTGGCATGGAGAGAGTTTGCTTCTCGTTCCCTCACGTTCTTCCGAAATGAATTTGTTTGCTCGAGCACATTCTGTTGATGAGATGCTTCCGAGGGTGAAGATGCGACACACTGTCTTCATTGATGCACTTGAAGGTGACTGTTACATCCAAAAGTCAGAGTCGAGGGCTTCTGAGGCAGGCGGAAGGTGCCTGTTGCATCCAAAGGTCGGGATGCTCGAGCCCCATCTCTGTTATATTGGAAGAGCCGCAGATTAGAATTGCGGTGCTCCGATCATCTTCCTTGGGCTTTAGGAGAGCTCCTCCTCCCGCTAGAGTGGGTGTTGCCCATTCTGGTTGGGTTGAGAGGTGCTCTCCTCTTTCTTGGTTTGGAGAGCTCTTTCTCCAGCTAGAGGGTTGATTGCCACCCTCGTTCTGCTCAATAAATGCTTCATTAGTTGAAGAATTTGATGGCGCATATGCTGACACTTCATGATGTGCCTGACTGGGATGCTGAAGGGCGACACATAACTGAGTAACTGAGCCGCACATAACTGAGCTGCTGAAGAGATGCGCCTGGCTGAGAGCGCATGGCGAGATGCGCCTGTTTGAGAGCACATGGCGAGATTCGCCTGTTTGAGAGCGCATGGCGAGATGTGCCTGTTTGGGAGCACATGGCAAGATGCGCCTGTTTG
This sequence comes from Iris pallida, assembly GCA_029216955.1. NCBI lineage: Eukaryota > Viridiplantae > Streptophyta > Magnoliopsida > Asparagales > Iridaceae > Iris > Iris pallida. Next base: position 934,157 of record JANAVB010020997.1, on the reverse strand, counting down.
AGAGCGCATGGCGAGATGCGCCTGTTTGAGAGCGCATGGCGAGATGCGTCTGTTTGAGAGCGCATGGTGGTTGCTGCGCCTAGCTGTAGACTTAGGATCTTTTCTTTGTAGAAATTCTCCTTTGTACAGCTTTTTTTTAGACATGTAATAGACTTTTATATGAAATAAAAAAAAAATCCTCTTTTAATGTCTATTCTTTTGCCGTGCCAAGTACTTCATCTGAGCTCTCTAGCGCATGTAGTGTCACTACCACTTTTCTAGCTTGAGGGTATTTTGGTCATTTTTAAAATTTTAGGAATTATTATTATTAATTATAATTATTAGAATTTTCAGTAATTTTTAGTATAATTATTTTGGTACTATATTTGACTTTGACTAGTGTTGACTTTGGAGACTGTCCTAGAGGCTAACCTAGGTCATGACTATTTGATTAGGATATGGAACCCTAGCTTGACCTAAGTTAGTGACATTTAACTCATTAGAATTTATTTGGGGAAATTAGGTTTTGATTTGATTAGAAATGGCTTGTGATTTCACAAGTCATGACTTGTGACTTAAGCCTTAGAGGCCCAAAGCCCAACACCTAGTGAAACCTAGCCCTAGCCCAGCCCATGGCCGGCCACATAGGGATTCCCCCTCTATTTAATCCCTCCTAGAAATTAGGGCTAGCCTCCCTTAGAATTATTTGCAAGTTTGAAAAAGAGGTAAGTCTCCATCTTCATTAAATCCTAGAAATTCCATTTCAATTCCTTTTCCACCCAAACCAATTGCAGTAGGTCCTAAAATTATTATATTTGTTGTTGCTATTGAGAAATTTCAGGGGAGAAACAATTTGGGAGAGTTTTGGAAGCTTGAGGAACCACTTTTATTTGGAGCTTTTTAAGCTTTGTACACCCATAGGTAAATTCGATTCTACACCATGAAATATTGATTTTATTGCATATCTAGGAAGCCCTAGGCCTAACCTAACTGTAGGACTAGCTAACCCTAGGTTTCGTGTCCTATATGTGTCCGTATCGGACACGTATCAGTTCATGAATACATATGTTCGATGAAATGCCCCAAAGGGCATTTCGATTTGTTTTTAGGAATATTTTTGAATAGGAATTTAGGTTTTAACCTCGTTTATGAGATTCTATTGCTCTGAACACGTATTAGTGTCGTGTCGTGTCACCACAGACACGGGAACACGCGTGCGTACACGTGCGCGCGCGGGCACTGTAGCTGCCCTGCTGCTCGGGGCTGATTGCGAGCAGGACACGACACTAGGACACGTGTAACTTAACACACGTATTGGGACATTGACTGACACGAGATTCCCAAAGTTTCACGAACTCTCGTGTCGTATCGGACACGGTGTCACGCGTGTACTGTGTGTGCGCTGTGCATATCAGTGTGTATTATTGTTTCCCTATTTTCAATTTGGTTTTAAATGATTTTAATTGTGTTTTTAATTACTATTTAGATCCTAATCATATCTAATTATCTATGTTAAATTAAGTTTACATGTTAGTTAATGGGTTGGATGAAATTTGGATTCGAATATTGGATAAATAGCTTTTGGCTGATACTCATTCTGATACTGTTTATTTCAATTTCCTAAACTCTAAATTCCAGTTTTAATTGCTCACTGAATGTTGGGTAATGGGTCTCCCACATGTTTGATAGTTCATGTTGGCTTAGTATTTCAATTCAAATTTGGCTTTGGGTTGTGAATGTAATTTTGATTGGTGGGTTGGATTTCGAAAAAGCTGGAAACTGGAATTGGGTTCCTTTCCTTCTTCAACTGAGTTGAATGAATGTTTTGTTTTCTTAACTGTTAACTGAGAATAATTTTCTAAAACCTGAGAATGAAAGCTTAATACCTGAGATTGGTTTTCTTTCTTCATGCTGTGATTGAATGAATGAGTACTCATTAATGTTAACTGTCATAGAGATTGGATATACTTCACTAAATTCCTATACCTGAGTTTTACTCTTCCTATGAACTGAAATTGATTTCAAGTTTCTGTTCAGTTGTCTAGAGATCACTGTTAATCCATGTATTTCCCTGAATTCCCTTTTTGTATTTACTGTTTTTGTGTACTTCACTGATTCACATAAACACCAAATGATTCACTATTTTCCAGAGTGAATAGGCTTCACTGATTTCCTGTAAAAACCTGAGATTTTCCTTCCCTCTTTAACTGAAATGTATTGCCTAATACCTAAGATCAGTTTCCAGCTTTCACATTGTTATTGTACCACTGATTTTCCTGTTTTTTTATTGCTTCACTCATTGTACACAGGTGCACACCATGTACTGATTTTACATTGATATATGCCACTGTTCTCATACATTGTTAGCTACCATGTTCTTTCCTTTTAACATTTCACTATTTTCCAGTTTTTCTTAAACTTGAACTGATTTCATTTTTCCTATATAATTGATATTGAAATGAATCCTTTAACCTGAGTTTTCTCATTTCCCTCTTGACTAAGAATTGATTTCCTTTCTTCTTTTAAATTGAGTTGATTTCCTATCAACTGATTTGTTTTCATGTAACTGTCATTCCCTATTTTGCATAGCCTCACACACGTCTTCATTCACACATACCATATCACACACCCAAGTGTCTCACTAACCCTCACACCCTCAAGTGACACACACTCTTGTGCCCTCTCACACACACATGAGAGTGCATTGCCTTTCCTATTTCTGTGTAGGTATATATATATATATATATATATATATATATATATATATATATATATATATATATATATATATTTGTGAGATATATATATATATGTATCCTATGTATATGTGTGTGTACTATTATATATATTTGATATATATATGTATATGTGTGATATATTATAGGTAACTTATAAGCTAATGTGTATTCTATATTATATTATATAGCTATATCAATATGTGTATTATATATTAGATATATATTGTCATGTGTTCATGTAATATAGGTTATAGGTTGGTTTTAGGCATGATATTGCCTAATAGTCTATAGCCTAGGCTCTTAGCCTATGGATGTATCTGTGTGTCAGTATAGAGTCTAGTTAGACTTGTGTAGCCTTGTTAGACCTAAAATAGACTAGTTAGACTAGTATAGACTTGGTTGACCAGTTTGACTTCTAGGGTTGACCAGAGTTGACCAAGAGTTGACCAAGAGTTGACTTTGGCCTAGATTGACCTAGATTCATGTAGAATGCATTGTAGTGCATCTTATTACCATTCTGGACTTGTTGTGACTTGTGCTGTTCTAATAGGAGCCAGACACCACTCCTCGGACAGTACTTTTATCTTGAACATCCAGATAGCAGGCGAGTACATTCTCTGATATTTTCATACTTATTTGGACTATATTCTTGCTCTAGATTACTTTACTTGATGCTAACACGTATCTTCACGGATTAGTACTATATGGATCCTTTCCTGAGATGTTATCCCTCTACGGGTGCATCAGGTATTTCATATTCATGTACTTTATCATGTGCATCAGGTACCCCTTGTACTCGTACTAGTTCATGTATTCACATGTTCTCATGTGCTTTCATGTGCTATCATGTGCCTCATGTACTACTCATTACATGAGTTCACGTATCTTTAGCCGTATTAATGTGCCAATAACGTAACTTGAATGGATCCTTGTGTAGTGATTGGGGCGGGGTGAGTAGAATTGGTTATGTGATCATTATCCCCAGTAGGTATTCATGTGCCTCTTAGTGTATTCATGTGCTTCTTAGTTGTATTCATGTGCTCCTAAGCCGTTTACATAACCATATTTTACTCTAAATCACTTAGCCACTTACAGTCTTTACTTATCATGTATTTACTTTCAGTTACAAATATCTCCTGTTTTCTTGTATTCCTTTTCAGCATTTCTTGTATTTTACTCTATTGCATGATTTATACTCCTAACCTGTTATGAACTGTTTTGAGAGATATGTGCTCGTTTCCGTCCTGATTGGACCTGTTGAAAATTTTACAAAGGACGAGGAGGAGGCCTGCTTAGATACTTCTATGGGACAGCCTTAGAGGACACTTACGATCCGGACTTCCAGTCAGATCCCTTAGCTGTAGAGATTGTTGCTCCATAGATATCTTATCTTATTTCATAGTATTGGAGATTGAGTTGTATATTTGGATCTGTATTATTCTGGATGTTAGTGGAGTTATCTAGACACTTAGCTTTCTCTCTATTTGTATTTCCTGTGGATTTGGATCTTGCATCTTTTATATCATTCTATCTTATCGTATTCTACCTTAGATGTGATTGAGATATATTCTGTTATGTCACCCCCATTCGGGGAGTATAACTATTTATTACCTTAAACTGTTAGATGTTGTGACCTAGGACAGCGTTCTACCGCCGACACTGCGGCGTAGGCTGGATGTACCCACGTCTTGTGCCCTTACTCTAGGGTGCGGGTCGTGACATGTAGTGTTTGGCGCATAGGATTTCTGGTCCTGAAATTCCATGCTTCTACAACCACGTCCACATTGCCTCTGAGTAAACATCCTGTACAGATAACCCCTGCATTGCCGTACATTGATCGTAGAACTTCTATGTCCACATTACCTCTGAGTATTTCTGCGTATCTCCCCAAATTCACTCCTACCACGTCCATAACACCTCTGAGTAGGAAGATTTTGACATTTGAACCCCATATTTGCCACGTCCACATTACCTCTGAGCAAACATGTCGGTTCTCTCAAACTTATTATCTGTACCTAACGACCAAGGTGCGCAAAAGATAATAGGTCCACACAAATCACAAGTTCATGACAACAAAAGATGAACACACCACAAAATTCTTTATTTTTCATTCAAAAAGTAAATGATTACATCTCCAGCATATAACAAAAAGAGAGAGAGAAGACTACAAATCCCTAGGCATCATTGGGATTGGTGGATAGCTCTTCAATCCAACGCCTCAAGTCAGCAGCCCGGGTCTCTGCAGTCGCCAGGACCCGGCGTTCAGCTTCCTGCCGCATCATCTCCACAGCCTTGGGAGCAGTATCGTTCTCATGCTTAGCGTCCAACTCCTGCCTTTGGTGAGTCAGAGAAAGAATATGGCGAGTAACAACTGCCTCTTCCTCCTTGGACGCGATGTGTTCAGCCTGGGCCCGCTCAAGATCTAACATAAGTTGGGTCCTTCGGTCTTCCAGGCAGTAACCTCCACTATACTAGCCTCCAATGAGGCCCGTAGCTCCACCTGCTCCTGTGTGGATTGAGACAGTCTCTCTACTGCAGCCTCAGCAGCGGCCACCTCGCCGTCCCAGATGGCCACCGTGGCCTGATAAGACGACTCAACCTCAGCTATCAACTTCTTCTGTTCTGCTTCTATCAGAGCGAAAAAGTCATTCCGCTGGATACTCTGCAGTTCAGAAAGACGCTGGTCGAGCTCAACCACCGACTCCTCCAGAATTACAGCCATATGATCGTGGCCACGGTGTAAACGTATCAAACCAATGGAAGAGAGCGTCATGGCTTTCACCGTCGCAAAACTCCTATTTGCATTCAGTACCGTTGATATGCCCTTCTGCAGCATCTTGTACACTGCTTCAACAATAAACTAAATGTACTCATCTGTATCAGCCAGCACTTGAGGCGTCATGGCAGGAGTTGCAGGAGGTACTGTGATAGACGGCGGGTCTGAAGAAGACCCACCAACTTTAATCTGCGAGACTGAAACCTCGACATCAACGGACTCTCCCTCAACATGGGCTTGAACTTTGCTACTGGCCCGAGGAGCTATGAGAGCGGAAGGAGGCAAGAGGGGCTTCGATATCGTACCCCAAGTAGAAGGAGCAATAGGGGTTCTAGCAGACCCTTGTCCTTCTCAAGCTCGGAGGGCCCACCGATGTCAGGGGCTATCTCTTCCGCATCCAACATACTATCAGCAGGCCACACGGGACCTTCCCCCTCTGGCAAAGCAGCAAGATCAGCACTTGTTTTCTGACTCGGCACCACTGGAGTCAGGCTTGGCGGGGATAGAATCTGTCGCTACCTCCCGGTCGCTTCCTCTTCGAATCCCTCCACGGGGATAGAATATGTCGCTACCTCCCGGTCGGCAGCTACTTCAGCCTCCGCTGTTGAGTCTGGGGTAGGGCTCGTCAACGCTTCAGCCGACCTCCCCTCATCATGACAAGGAGGGGAATCAGCCCTCTCATCTGTTTCAACCATGTCTGTTGCTCCTGCAGCAGGCCCACACATCTGCGGAGGAACGTCATCTGAAGAGGACGAACTCCACTCTACTTCCTCATCTAGAAGCCCCGTATCTGCTGGATCCTCAATGTCAGAGGCCCCCACGGTGGCTTGTACACTCCTGGGAACTGCTGCATCCTCAGCTTTCTTTCCAACATAATTTGGAGATACTAAAATCTTTGCAGGAATGACAACGTCCAGATTCTCCTCCACGAGAGACATCACAATCGGGGGAATGCGCTTTTCAGATGAGCCCACCACCGCCTTTGGTCTGCTAGCACCCGATTTTGGAGTTCGGGGTCTCATTTTCAGCGGCTCCTACAAAAAGAAAGCATATGTCACAAAAATGGTAGAACTAACCAGACTATGTGGGACATTACCTCCACAGAAGCTGAGTCTGTTGACACTGTCGGTGACATCGCCTTCTTCTGTCTCTTTGGCGCAGAAGAGCCAGCCTCTGTATCAGTACGTCTCTTCGGCTGATCGGCCGATGGCTCTGCCTGACCCCCCGTAGATACAGCAGGGGTATCTCGATAACCCGCCTCTGGCGGACGATACGATCGAGCCTTCGCCAATAGGTTCCCAGTCGCCTCTAACTGGGTGTCGACAATGAAACTGGTCTCCCTATCATATCCAGGGGCACGACATTCATGGCACAGTAAAATTTGGCGACCGAGAAAAGAATCGACGGCCGCAGATTCTGAACTGGCAACGTAAAGCGAGCTCCGGTGCATCCGACATTGTAGTAATGCCAAGCTCGTGCACTGTCCAGCAAACTTCCAGTATATTCCAGGTTAATACTGGGGTTCTCCAACATCAACTGAGCATAGCCGAATTGTCGTGCAAAACGGCTCAGCAAATATGGTTCCAGGTAACACTGGTTCCTATTCCGATACATCAGATGGGACGGCCGGATGCTTTACAACCAGCGGAATCCCCATGGAGGCATAATTGTAGCATCTTCAACCGAATCTGTTAAGTCTTCGTTGGCCTCAAAACCCAAAAAGATGGGACTAACTTTGGTGATCTCCCACCCCTAAAGGTGGGATAAGACTTTCCTGCAAACAGGAACGCCAGTATGCAACTACTTCCTCTGGTGGAAACGACGGAGGAATGTGTCTCCGGCCCTGTGGTCTTCTTTTGGGCCCGGGCTCATCACGTTGGGATGGTGCAAAATTAACCACCCTATCAAATAATGAAACGGCAGTTCGACACAAGGAAAATTGTCATTCTTACCTCGTTCATAAACGACATTTCCCGTAAATTCTCGTAAACTTCGCAGCAGGTTACACACCATTGCGGGGAGTAGAGCCAGGCGACGGCCAAAAACCAACGTCACAGCTGGTAGGATTTGGTTCCGGGTCGCCCTCTCCACAGAGCCTAACCCACCTGAAAAGACATAATCCCGGAGCCAAATCATCAGATAAGCATCCAACACTGCTTTGGACGACATCCGATGAGTAAGGTGCCAGAAATAGCTATAGGAGCGTTCGTCTGACTGCCGGTCCTCGTTTTCCCAGAGACTCTTCTCACTTAGCCTATTCATTTCAGAGAGCACCGCGGTACTGGAAAGCGCTGGCGGAGTTGTAAACTGAGAGGGATTCTCCTTGTCTTGCTTAAAGACATAATCTCTCCAAGCCGTCACATGAGGCTGTGACCCGCCCTTATCCCTCTTCTGTATATAATAATGATGACTCGCCACTTCCTTGAAGACGGCCATCATCTCCTCTGCTTTGTCCCCCAGGACTTGGAACTCCTCGTTGGTCGGGAAGTATTCCTCATAAGGTTCTGATCCCCAAGGCAGCCTTGACACCTCGTACATTTCATGAAGTACGAATCCCAGCTCCTCCACCGGAGTAAAAAAAAGTCCCAGTCTGGGTATTAAACATCTCCAGAAGTGCGAGGAACACATGCCTGTTGATGTCGACGCCCGCCTAGGTAGCACGAATAGCGGCAGTCAGCCCAATCTCTTGGAGTTCGGTTCGAAACTACGTCAGAACCCAAATTGTCAGCTTATCCCATTTGGATACATAATGACACCAACCCTCTACCTGAAAATTATCCTTCGGGTATAACCGCTTCGATGACAGCATGCGATTTACAAAAGTTGAAGCACCAAAGGCGAAAGTGTTGGTAGGGACGTCACTGTAAATGCTCCCAGGACACAGAGTCCGCCAGGTGAAGGAAGGCCCAGCCCGCGTGGCAGCCAAAGTATTTCTTTGATTGGAGGTAGCATCGATCTTGATGGTGCCTGCCACCGCTCCTCCCTGAGACGGGGTTAGCTCCCAAGGCATCCTCCTCTTGGAAGAAAGACGATAGAATACCGTCAAAGGCCATTGCGCTCAAGTTGCGTAACGGTCATGTGCACCCCTCTTGCTGTAAAGAACCAATCTTCCTTTATCTTTAACACCTTTGCTTCAGTAGAAGTAAGGCGGTCCTCAAACAGGAACTCAGGCTTCAAGAAAGTCATATTTATTTTAAAACACCACGCTTCATCATCCGTTAGAGGAACCATGCTGTTGTTTTCGAATTTGGGTCATTCTTTCGGGAGGCTGATCCAGTATAATGGCAGCTTGGGCAGGATTTATCACCTCCTCATTATAATCTACTTCCATCTGACAGAAAGCAGCATCTAGAAGCACTTCGTTCAAGAGCGAAACGGTCATCGACACTGGCGGTCAACAAAAGAAGTCAAAAACCCAAATATGTTAGAACAACAAAAATTCTGAGTTACGCTCTCATCAGAAGTGCATACACTGAACCAAGGCTCAGGCGCATCTGGAAAGAAGCTTCGACGCATCATCAGGGTCTAAACCCATACGCATCAGCAGTGAAGTTTCGGTGCATCATCAGGGTCTAAACCCATGCGCATCAGCAGTGAAGCTTCGGCGGATCATCAGGGTCAAAACCCATGCGCGTGAGCAATGAAGCTTCGGCACATCATCAGGACCTAAGGTCCATGCGCGTCGGCGGAAAAGCTTCAGCACATCATCAGGACTCAAGGTCCATGCGCGTCGACGTATGTGAGTTCTAACCGTCTACTTAAGTACAGAAAGGTGCGGTAAAGAATGATGAAACCCACCAATCACCGTCAGCCAAACATCGACGGGCGCCCAGGGGACATCTGTAACTTCGCTTCCCAGTTTTCTTAAATAAATAAATACTTTAGTTCATTATGTAAATACATTAATATTATGATCTAGTTTTTTTAAGGAATATCTTGCATATTCTTTTAAAGCTATTTAAAAGTTTTTTTTATTATGGGCCAGCTTTCGATATGGGCTGGGCTAAATAATCCAACCCATGAGATCCATTCTCTTCCTTTAAATTCTTCGGTTTCAATTAGAGGAGGACTCAACTGAACCAGAAATTTCAAATTCGAATTCTTCTTCTAACAAACTTCCACTGTAGCATCATGCTATTCTCCCGCCAACTTGATTTCAGTGGTTATAAAAACCCATAGATCCTCATTATTTTTCCAATCTCAATTTCCTCCCAAGCACACCCGTTCTTCTCCTTCTTCTTCCCAGAGATTATGGTGATGGCAATGGCAGTGGGAGCAGCTGTTCACTGAAGAAGAAGAACGACGACGACGACGTTCCTGCCGCAGATCGGCATGATCTCCGGCGATCGACAGTGAGTATAGGCCAATTCTCCTTTATTTCGATCGTTCGCATTTCCAGTTGTTGATCACCAATTTGTGTGATCAGTCTTTGAGATCGACTATGATCGATCGAGTTTTCGTACGGTGGGAAGACGATCTGCTCGTGTCAACAATCAACCAATTCGAGTAAGTTCTGATTTCCTTCTTTCTGTTCGTTTTGAAGTCAGTATTAGAATTGAGTTTATTGGCATGGTCGGGTGCAGAGGCATTCCTTTATTTTGATAGTAGGAACGAGTGGATGGATCATGATTTGATCGATAAGCTAAGGAATTGAAGGATTTGTGTCCTTGATCGAATTGTGAGTATGGAAATTATGTTTGAACTTGTTTTTTCCAATTTCTTTGGTTTAACGAATTCAAATGCTTATGAAATCTCATCTAAACTCTGATACGTTGCAACTGTTTGATTAAATGTCTGATCAGAGTTTTCTACTCCCAAATCGATCTTCAGAACTCATTTTTGACTCATCGTTGCAGTACAATTGGAGATTTATATCTACCTACAGGTATACATTATCTTGCCTTGCTTTTCGTTCAGTACAGTAATCGAACTTATTAGTTATGAGAAGGTAGAGTATGGTTGTTCATGTTTGGGAAGGGAAGCCCAGCTGAATGCAGTAGCCGTTGAGTTTGAATTTTTGTGGTTGCAAATTAATTCTGTGTAGTGAGGATTTAGTCGATGTGCGACTGAAGGTTTGGAGGTATACCAGAAAATAGTTTTATTGCAGTATTGTGGTTTAGTCCATAAACTGGAGTTCATATCACTGCCCTGGGTTCAGTGGAATCTCAGTGAACATGAGATTAGATCTCAGTGAACATGAGATATAATCTCAGTGAACATGAGATTTGGTCTCAGTGAACATGAGATGTAATCTCAGTGAACATGAGTTTTGGTCTCAGTGAACATGAGATGGTATTCAAACTGAACCTGAGTATGTTGGTATCTAAGAGGGTTAACTGTTGGTTGGAGTTCAGCCTATTAAGATGTATAATCTGCATTTATGGGTTCTTTGCAAGCATTATATTATTTTAGTTCAATTTCTGAACCTGGAATCTCATGTTCGGTATTGTGGTTGATCTCTTGCCCTGGTTCATTAGGAATCAAAGGAGTTAATCCCAGTTAGCCTGAGAGTAATCTCAGTTGGACTGAGAACATTCTCAGTGTAACCTGAGAGCATTTTCAGTATAAACTAAGATTAAATCATCATTGTAACCTGAGATTTGATGGCCAGTGTAAACTGAGATTAATCATCATTGTAATATGAGATTTGATGGATCTCAGTAAACCTGAGAATGGATTTCCTATTTTATTTCTTCATGATTGCCAATGTTGCTAAACTCAGTTAGAATTGAGTATGGGTCAGCAGTAGCTAGATGTGTCCTAAGAACCACATCAGCTTGACTCAATTATGAAACATATATTACTGAACCTGAGATGTTATTTTCAGTATAAAAACTGAGAATTTCCTATGAACTGCTCAGTATTGCTGGAATTAAGACCCATATCAGGCTCTGACCTGTGTTTTAAATTTGAGATTCAAGCCAGATTAGTTCAAGCAATGAACTGGAGTTCATATTAATGCTGAGTTCATCCAGGTAGTTATAGGACATCTTACCAGGTGCTTGTTTTGAGGATTGAACTGGTTCTTGTATCAAGTTCTTTGATAACTCACTAAGAATTAATTACCAGGTTCCTTTGTGAAAACCTGGTGGACTTTGGACCGAGAAGCCTAGAGTTGTCTATACTTATATTTCTCGTTATCATGTAAACCAGTCTAGGTTGCACTTTAAAACTGGGCATTCCTGTGTTCAGGATAAAACCTGGGAATGGGTACAAGACTCTTTATTAGAAACTTTTAGTCCGCACAAATCCTGTTGTAACAAACAACATATAGGATTGAATATTTTTAACCTATCTCCAGGTTAGGTAATGGCATGACTGGGTTTCTATCTAATCAAAGAGAGTTAGCTTTGCTTTTTAACTATTAGTTAACTAGTGGTTATAAGAGAATACTTGTAGAAGGTTAATGATGAATTAATTAGTAAGGGTTTAATCTAATAACATAGCTGGTAGTTAGGCATGTTAGGAACTGTAAGATATCAATTTAGAATTTGTTTAGCTTTAACCAACTTGTAAATTATAATCTAGGAGGATATCCAGCTTCCTTGATTACCAGTACTTCCCCGGAGCCAGGCAAGTACTCTTCTACGGTCTTGTACATTTACATTCCTGTACCCTTCTTGTGACACGTCATGGCACGATATCATGTACTCCTGTATTCTTGTACTCTTGCTCTTGTACTTGTTAGTATCGGGTGGGGAAATACACTAGCCATGTGACCAACCCCGGTTACTATATTCCTGTACCTAGCTTAGGCCTCGCACTGTGCACGCGGGTCCTAAGTCGTACCTTATTCATGTACTCCTGTACATGTACTTACCCCAGCCGGTCATATGGACTAGATATATTTCGATATTGTGCACTTATCATGTCTGGTACTTCAGGATTATAGTTTTATTCATGTACTTTACATGTTCCTGTACTTTACATTCATGTACTATAGTTTCTATACTCATTTCTTGTACTTTACATTCATGTACTATATCTCTTGTACTCAGTTCCTGTACTACTTTCCTGTATTTACCTGCTCATTTCTGTATTTCATTTCCTGTACTCTTGTATCCATTTCATGTTCATGTTTTATTACCTAGAATTGTACTTTGCTCCGCTCCTGAATATGATATGTTGCAGGTGAGTTGGAGGCCCTGTGCGACACCTATTATGGACAGGATGTTGCTATTATTGCTGAGCCAGCTGGAGCTGTGTTGGACCTAGAGGCTGCAGAAGCCTAGAGCTTACCTTAGCCTTTATATTTTTTACTTTGTACTTGAGACTAGTAGACTCTATCTTTTATTTTGCTGGAATGTAATAATTTCAGATATTGTACTTTACTCTGGTTGGGACACATTTATATAGATGCTGTGATTTCATTCATGTTCATATTATCTGGTTATTTTCCCTAGATTGGTACAGCTTACTTTGTTGTGTCTAACAACAAAGGCTGGGCGTGTCCGACTCGTATCCGGTTATTCGGGAGCGGGTCGTGACATATTTTTAGTGGTGGCCCATGCAGGTCCATCCTAATGGTACCTAGGTCTTAGCGTATCATTGGGGGACTTGATTTACAGTAGGGAAACTTGAATCACAGCATAGGAAAACGGGTATATCGGGTACATATGGTTATTATATAAATATTTACATTTTCTGGTAGGTTAGGTTTTTATCAATCATGAAGTTTTCTTTTTATGTAGGATGGTCGCCACAAGGAAGACCGCAGATCAGCCAGGAGTTGCAGGCGGTTCTGGAGTTGCAGGCAGTACTGGAGTTGCAGGCGGTTCCGAGCAGGCTGCACCGGATGTCCAGGCAGATCAGCTTCCGCCAGCACCTCCTATCTTCCCATCGTTGCCTCCGACGATGATGTTCGATGGCACCCAGGTGATGGCGATGTTTCAGCACTTTCTGGAGGCCCAGAACCATCAGGCAGTGCAGTTCAGAGCGACTGTCGTTGACGCACTTAGGACCAGAGAGCCGGCAGCACCAGCTCTAGCACCAGCTCCTACAGCAGTTCCAGCACCACGAGGACCGAGACCAGGGATAGCCAAGGAGTACCAGAACCTTTGCCCGATGGATTTCTGGGGCGACGAGGGGATCATCTATGCAGATGAGTGGCTGGAGAATGCAGAGAGGACCTTGAGCATGGCGCATATTCTAGCGGACCAGAAAGTGGCGGTGGCTAGCATGCGACTCTTCGACTTGGCCAGAGCTTGGTACCGGGAGGACCTCCAGTTGGCAGAGCCCCAGGTGTCTTGGATAGATTTCAAAACTCTGTTCAAGAAGAAATTCTTTCCAGAGGTGGAAAGGGATGAGCTGAGGATACAGTTCGAGGCGCTGCAGCAGGGGACGATGACAGTGGCACAGTACACTGCGGTGTTTTCTAGGCTCAGCAGGTTCGCTGAGAGCCTAGTTAGAGAGCCAGAGGACAGGGCCTGGAGATTCAAGAAGGGTCTCACCATGGAGCTGCGACATGCGGTAGCGATTAGCCAGGCGACTACCTACTCTAGCATCCTTAAGATCGCCCAGGCAGTTGAGAAGGAGGCAGACCCAAGGCTGAAGAGGGACCAAGACGTGGGCAGCAGCAGTTTCCAGACACCGGCGAAGAGGGTCCAGACTCAGACTTAAGCGAGACCTCAGCAGCCGGTACAGCAGCAACATCGACCAGCCAGAGCTCCTGCACATCAGCATCAGAGACAGCAACAGGGGATTACTTGTACATTCTGCTATCGGCCGGGACACCGCTTCGACGAGTGCCGCAAGAGGCTCGGACTCTGCTTATTCTGCAGATCAGACGCGCACCAGATGAGGGATTGCCCACAGGCTGCGACTAGATTGACTGGAGGACCGAGAGGAGCTGGAGGACCACCACCTGTACCACCCAGAGCTCTACCAGCTGTACCACAGAGGGGACCAGCTTTACCCACTCAGCAGAAGCAGTTTGCACAGCATCAGTAGAGGGGAGGACAGCAGCAGGGACGTGCTTACGTCATGGCGGCAGTTGAGGAGGATGAGGCTGTACCGGATGTGATCATAGGTTCTATACTTTTACATTCTTTCCCTGCCATTGCATTGTTTAATTCTGGAGCCACACATAGCTTTGTATCATATTAGTTTCTATATAGACACGGCTTCACACCAAGCCCACTAGGAGGAACTGTCAGATTATGACAGGAGGAGGGTTGGTGCCAGTGAGTGAGATGGTGGAATGTCCTATCACTATTGCTAGAAGAGAGATTAGAGCTCAACTTCTAGTGATGCCACTGCCCAGATTTGATATAGTCCTCGGCATCGATTGGATGAGCGAGCAGTTTGTCGTAATAGACTGCCATGAAGGGAAGGTGATCTTCAGTCCGCCAGGAGTTCCACTGTTCGAGATCAGCAGACGAGTTACAGAGAGGCCAGAGGGAGTTTACTTCAGAGCTGTCGCAGAAGACCAGGAGTTGCCGCATCCACTTATCGTAGAGTTTCTCGACGTCTTCCCCGATGAGCTGCCAGGATTGCCGCCAGATCGAGTCGTGGAGTTCGGCATCGACTTATTACCCGGATCAGCGCCGAAGTCTCAGCATTGTTACAAGATCAACCCAAAGGAAGCTGCGGAGTTGAAGGCGCAGATTGATGAGCTAGAGGGCAAGGGTTTTATTCGATCCAGTGCTTTACCGTGAGGAGCACCGGTAATTTCGTGCCCAAGAAGGATGGGACGGTGAGGATGTGCATTGACTACCGTGCACTCAACAATATCACGATCAAGAATAGATACCCTTTGCCACGGATTGATGAGTTGTTTGACCAGCTTAGTGGAGCGAAGGTCTTTTCCAAGATTGACCTTCGGTCGGGATATCACCAGATGAAGGTGCGAGAGCAGGATATTCCGAAGACAGCCTTCAACACCCGATACGGCCAGTATGAGTTCCTGGTGATGCCGTTCGGACTCACTAATGCCCCAGCTGTGTTTATGAACCTGATGAATAAGGTTTTTCACAAGTATTTGGATAAGTTTGTCGTAGTCTTCATTGACGACATTCTGATCTATTCGAAGACAGAGGAGGAGCATGTAGAGCATATGAGGATTATTTTAGAGATTCTACGAAAGGAGAAGCTGTACAGGAAACTCTCGAAATGTGAGTTTTTCTTGGACCGTGTAGAGTTTTGGAGGCACGTAGTGACTGGAGAGGGGATTTCTGTGGATCCCAAGAAGATTGAAGCAGTGGAATCATGGGCACCTCCCAAGTCAGTAGCAGAGATTCGTAGTTTCCTGGGTTTAGCAGGATACGACAGGAAGTTCGTGAAGGACTTCACCAGGATAGCAGAGCCTATGACGAAGCTTACGCGGAAGGACAAAGAGTTTATCTAGAGCGATGCCTGCCAGTCAGCATTTGAAGAATTGAAGAGAAGACTCACGACAGCACCAGTTCTAGCTTTGCCATCAGGATCGAAAGGATTCGTCATTTACAACGATGCTTCAGGGAAAGGCTTAGGATGTGTGCTTGAGCAGAACAAGAAGGTCATAGCTTATGCTTCTAGACAGTTGAGGCCCCATGAGTAGAATTATCTCACACATGACTTGGAGCTTGCAGCAGTTATATTTGTCTTGAAACTGTGGAAGCACTATTTGTACGGGGAGAGAGTAGACATCTTCACGGACCACAAAAGCATGAAGTATGTCTTTACTCAGAAAGAGCTGAATATGAGGCAGCGCAGATGGCTGGAACTCATGAAGGATTTCGACATCAGTCTGCAGTACCACCCTGGAAAGGCGAATGTGGTAGTGGATGCTCTTAGTCGATATCCTGTTGCCATGTATCTCACTATGGATCGGTATCTATTAGAGGACCTTGAGAGCCTTAGGATTGAGATTCTACTACCAGGATTGGAAGGACAGATGATGCACATACAGATACAGTCGGGACTGCTAGAGAAGATTAAGGAGGCCCAGATTCTTGATGTAGGACTCCAATGTCTTAGAGCTCAGACGGAGGCAGGAATGCTCGACGACTTCACCATTACGGAAGACGGATCCTTGAGGCACGGGAGCCAGTTGTGTGTGCCCAAGGACTTACGGGAGGAGGTGATGCAGGAGGTCCACCAGTCGCAGTATTCTATACATCCTAGGTCTACCAAGATGTACAAGGATCTGCGAGAGTATGTTTGGTGGTATGGGATTAAGAGAGAGGTTGCCAGATTTGTTTCCAGATGCCTTGTGTGCCAGCAAGTCAAGGCGGAGCGCCAGAGACCAACAGGACTACTACAGCCCTTACCTATCCCGGAATGGAAGTGGGAGCATATTACTATGGACTTCGTCTCTGGATTGCCGCGTACTCCCAGTGGCAAGGACGCTATTTGGGTGATCGTGGACAGATTGACAAAGTCTGCTCATTTCATTTCGTTCAAGGTTGGGCTATCGACCGAGAAGCTTGCAGACCTCTACATGCAACAGATCGTACGAATTCATGGAGTGCCGGTTAGCATCGTTTCAGATCGAGACAGCCGCTTTACATCGTACTTTTGGAGGAGTCTACAGCAGAGCTTGGGATCACAGTTGAAGTTCAGCACCGCCTATCATCCACAAACGGACGGGTAGTCCGAGAGGACCATTCAGACCTTGGAGGACATGCTGCGGGTTTACGCACTCGACTTCGGCGGTTCATGGGAGGACCATTTGCATCTAGTAGAGTTTGCCTATAACAACAGTTATCAGGCTAGCATCGAGATGACCCCATTCGAGGCATTGTATGGGCGGAGATGTCGTACGCCGTTATCTTGGAACGACATTGGCGAGAGAGCTTTACTTGGGCCAGAGATAGTGGTAGACTTAGCAAAGAAAGTCAGACTGATCAGAGAGCGTCTCAGGGTTGCGCAGGATCGACAGAAGCATTGGGCGGATAGCAGCAGACGGCCACTTGAGTTCGAGGCTGGAGATAGAGTATTCCTGAAGATCTCACTGACTAGGGGCGTCATCAGATTCGGCGGAGGTGGAAAGCTCAGTCCGAGATTCATCGGACCTTTCGACGTGACGGCACGGATTGGCGAGGTGGCATATCGACTGGCGCTTCCAGCTAGCTTGGAGGGAGTGCACGACGTTTTCCATGTATCCCAGCTTCGACGCTACATTCCAGACCCGGGCCATGTGGTGGACTACTCGGAGTTGGAGGTGGGCCCGAGATTGACCTACGAGGAGCAGCCAGTAGAGATCCTCGATCGGAGGGAGAAGCGCTTGCGGAATCAGACTATTCCTCTTGTTCGCGTCATGTGGAGACATCACTCTCCGGGAGAATCCACATGGGAGCGCGAGGATGAGATGCGGGAGCGCTATCCCACTCTGTTTGATTGATTTGATTGTACTATATTTTATGGAATTCTATTTTCAATAAATGACGGGTGTTTGGACCCTTGTGATTGCTGAGATTTTTTTTTTGTCTTTGAATTTCGAGGACAAAATTTTTTAAGGGGGGGAGATTTGTAACTTCGCTTCCCAGTTTTCTTAAATAAATAAATACTTTAGTTCATTATGTAAATACATTAATATTATGATATAGTTTTTTTAAGGAATATCTTGCATATTCTTTTAAAGCTATTTAAAAGTTTTTTTATTATGGGCCAGCTTTCGATATGGGCTGGGCTAAATAATCCAACCCATGAGATCCATTCTCTTCCTTTAAATTCTTCTGTTTCAATTAGAGGAGGACTCAACTGAACCAGAAATTTCAAATTCGAATTCTCCTTCTAGCAAACTTCCACTGTAGCATCATGCTATTCTCCCGCCAACTTGATTTCAGTGGTTATAAAAACCCATATATCCTCATTATTTTCTCAATCTCAATTTCCTTCCAAGTACACACATTCTTCTCCTTCTTTTTCCCAGAGATTGTGGTGATGGCAATGGCAGTGGGAGCAGCTGTTCACTGAAGAAGAAGAACAACGACGATGACGTTCCTGCAGCAGATCGGCATGATCTCCGGCGATCGACAGTGAGTATAGGCCAATTCTCATTTATTTTGATCGTTCGCATTTCCAGTTGTTGATCACCAATTTGTGTGATCAGTCTTTGAGATCGACTGTGATCGATCGAGTTTTCGTGCGGTGGGAAGACGATCTGCTCGTGTCAACAATCAACCAATTCGAGTAAGTTCCGATTTCCTTCTCTCTGTTCGTTTTGAAGTCAGTATTAGAATTGAGTTTATTGGCATGGTCTGGTGCAGAGGCATTCCTTTGTTTTGATATTAGGAACGAGTGGATGGATCATGATTTGATCGATGAGCTGAGGAATTGAAGGATTTGTGTCCTTGATCGAATTGTGAGTATGGAAATTATGTTTGAACTTGTTTTTTTTTCCAATTTCTTTGGTTTAACGAATTCAAATGCTTATGACATCTCATCTAAACTCTGATATGTCGCAACTGTTCGATTAAATGTCTGATCAGAGTTTCCTACTCCCAAATCGATCTTCGGAACTCATTTTCGACTCATCGTTGTAGTACAATTGGAGATTTATATCTACCTACAGGTATACATTATCTTGCCTTGCTTTTCGTTCAGTACAGTAATCGAACTTATTAGTTATGAGAAGGTAGAGTATGGTTGTTCATGTTTGGGAAGGGAAGCCCAGCTGAATGTAGTAGCCGTTGAGTTTGAATTTCTGTGGTAGCAAATTAATTCTGTGTAGTGAGGATTTAGTCGAGTGTGTGACTGAAGGTTTGGGGGTATACCAGAAAATAGTTTTATTGCAGTATTGTGGTTTAGTCCATAAACTGGAATTCATATCACTGCCCTGGGTTTAGTGGAATCTCAGTGAACATGAGATTAGATCTCAGTGAACATGAGATGTAATCTCAGTGAACATGAGATTTGGTCTCAGTGAACCTGAGATGTAATCTCAATGAACATGAGATTTGGTCTCAGTGAACATGAGATGGTATTCAAACTGAACCTGAGTATGTTGGTATCGAAGAGGGTTAACTGTTGGTTGGAGTTCAGCCTATTAAGATGTATAATCTGAATTTATGGGTTCTTTGCAAGCATTATATTATTCCAGTTCAATTTCTGAACTTGGAATCTCATGTTCGGTATTGTGGTTGATCTCTTGCCCTGGTTCATTGGGAAACAGAGGAGTTAATCCCAGTTAGCCTCAGAGTAATCTCAGTTGGACTGAGAACATTCTCAGTGTAACCTGAGAGCATTTTCAGTGTAAACTAAGATTAAATCATCATTGTAACCTGAGATTTGATGGCCAGTATAAACTGAGATTAATCATCATTGTAATCTGAAATTTTTTGGATCTCAGTAAACCTGAGAATGGATTTCCTATTTCATTTCTTCATGATTGCCAATGTTGCTAAACTCAGTTAGAATTGAGTATGGGTCAGCAGTAGCTAGATGTGTCCTGAGAACCACATCAGCTTGACTCAATTATGAAACATACATTACTGAACCTGAGATGTTATTTTCAGTATAAAAACTGAGAATTTCCTATGAACTGCTCAGTATTGCTGGAATTAAGACCCATATCAGGCTCTGACCTGTGTTTTAAATTTGAGATTCAAGCTAGATTAGTTCAAGCAATGAACTGGAGTTCATATTAATGCTGAGTTCATCCAGGTAGTTATAGGACATCTTACCAGGTGCTTGTTTTGAGGATTGAACTGGTTCTTGTATCAAGTTCTTTGATAACTCACTAAGAATTAATTACCAGGTTCCTTTGTGAAAACCTGGTGGACTTTGGACTGAGAAGCCTAGAGTTGTCTATACTTATATTTCTCTTTATCATGTAAACCAGTCTAGGTTGCACTTTAAAATTGGGCATTCCTGTGTTCAGGATAAAACCTGGGAATGGGTACAAGACTCTTTATTAGAAACTTTTAGTCCACACAAATCCTTTTGTAACAAACAACATATAGGATTGAATATTTTTAACCTATCTCCAGGTTAGGTAATGGCATGACTGGGTTTCTATCTAATCAAAGAGAGTTAGCTTTGCTTTTTAACTATTAGTTAACTAGTGGTTATAAGAGAATACTTGGAGAAGGTTAATGATGAATTAATTAGTAAGGGTTTAATCTAATAACATAGCTGGTAGTTAGGCATGTTAGGAACTGTAAGATATCAATTTAGAATTTGTTTAGCTTTAACCAACTTGTAAATTATAATCCAGGAGGATATCCAGCTTCATTGATTACCAGTACTTCCCCGGAGCCAGGCAAGTACTTTTCTACGTTCTTGTATATTTACATTCCTGTACCCTTCTTGTGACACGTCATGGCACGATATCATGTACTCCTGTATTCTTGTACTCTTTCTCTTGTACTTGTTAGTGTCGGATGGGGAAATACACTAGCCATGTGACCAACCCCGGTTACTATATTCCTGTACCTAGCTTAGGCCTCACACTGTGCATGCGGATCCTAAGTCGTACCTTATTCATGTACTCCTGTACATGCACTTACCCCAGCCGGTCACATGGACTAGATGTATTTCGATATTGTGCACTTATCATGTCTGGTACTTCAGGATTATAGTTTCATTCCTGTACTTTACATGTTTTTGTACTTTATATTCATGTACTATAGTTCCTATACTCATTTCTTGTACTTTACATTCATGTACTATATCTCCTGTACTCAGTTCCTGTACTACTTTCCTGTATTTACCTGCTCATTCCTGTATTTTATTTCCTGTACTCATGTATCCATTTCATGTTCATGTTTCATTATCTAGAATTGTACTTTGCTCCGCTCCTGAATAGGATATGTTGCAGGTGAGTTGGAGGCCCTGTGCGACACCTATTATGGACAGGATGTTGCTATTATTGCTGAGCCAGCTGGAGCTGTGTTGGACCTAGAGGCTGCAGAAGCCTAGAGCTTACCTTAGCCTTTACAGTTTTACTTTGTACTTGAGACTAGTAGACTCTATCTTTTATTTTGCTGGAATGTAATAATTTCAGATATTGTACTTTACTCTGGTTGGGACACATTTATATAGATGCTGTGATTTCATTCATATTCATATTATCTGGTTAGTTTTCCTAGATTGGTACAGCTTACTTTGTTGTGTCTAACAATAAAGGCTGGGCGTGTCCGACTTGTATCCGATTATTCGGGAGTGGGCCGTGACAACATCATCCACAACAGCCTCCACAGGCTCTTTCCTTTTGCCTCGTCCTCGGCCAGCACCGCCGCGAGGAGTCTTGGGAGCCATCTGGGGGAAAGAAGTTAGGGTTTCGAGAAGAACTCTAGAGAAAAAGAAAACAAAGAGGAGAAGAACCCTCTCTCTCCATCAGACGCCTATTTATAGGCTTGGGCATACGCGAAAACCGATGAAGAGTGACGTCAGCCACCGCTTGGGGTTCTGCGAAATGATAACTACAAATAATCTAAAATGATCATTATTAATCTTTTTTGATTACTTCGAAGCGTTATCATTTGCATTAACTGAAAGGAGCATGCGCTCCATCACCGATGCACGGAGTAATCATGCCGCCCGAACAGTCATGCGCCCCGTTGAAGACACCACCATGCTTCTTATTCAAAGTATTCCAAAACTTGACAAAAAGTTTTGAAAACTTTAAAGGGGGTCTTGTAGAAGCATGGAATTTCAGGGTGCATCTATGTGCCAGAATTCCTATGCGCTCAATTACTACTCAGAACATACGCCAGGGAGCTCAAACGAAGTACTTGGCACATCAAGACAGCAAAAGTATAGACAGCAAGAGAAGATTTTTTATTTCATATAAAAGTCTATTACATGTCTAAAAGGCTTTACATAGGAGAATTTCTATAAAAGAAAGATCCTAAGACTACAGCCAGGCGCAGCAAACTGCCATGTGCCTCCCACCGGGCGCATCATCAACCAGGCGCATCACTTCAGCGTCTCAGTTAGGTACATCACTTCAGCGTCTCAGCCAGGCGCACCTCTTCAGCGTCTCAGTCAGGCGCATCTCTTCAGAGTCTCAGTTATGCGCATCATGAAGTCTTAGCATATGCGCTCCACTTTGACCCGATCAAGTGCTTCGACTAATAAAGTATTTATTGAGCAGAACAAGGGTGGGCGATCTATCCCACCCTAGCTGGAGGAAGAGCTTTCTAAAGCCCAAGGATGAGAAGAGCACCGCAGCTCCTATCCGCAGCTAAAAGAGCAGCTTTCAACACAACCAGAATGGGCAACACCTACTCTGGCAGGAGAAAGAGCTCTCCAAAGCCGGGAGCACCACAATTCTGATCTGTGGCTCTTCCAGCATAACGGAGATAGGGCTCGAGCATCCCAATCTTTGGATGCAACAGGCACCTTCCGCCTGCCTCAGAAGCCCTCGACTCCGACTTTTGGATATAACAGTCACCTTCACAAGTGCATGAACGAAGACAAGTCGTCGCATCTTCACCTTCGGGAGCATCTTGTCAACAGAATGTGCTCGAGCAAATAAGTTTATTCGGAAAGACGAGAGAGAATGAGAAGCAAACTCTCTCTTTGCCACTATTTATAGGCCGGGCAAATCAAACCCATGTGCCAAGTGGCGGGCTCTCTGAATCCCGTACAATGAATTTACATTTATGGTGATGAACCTGACGCTTCAAATTTGGCCAAGCCAAAACGGCTATTTAAAGCACTAAAAGAACACAAAAGTCGGACCAATAGAAATATGTCATGCAAACGGATGCGCCGGCCAGACACCATGCATCGTACAGACGCGTCCGTCAGTTCCAAGCTTCCCGTATGGATGCACCCAACAAAACACAGATCCATACGTCCTAAATCAAACATGGACCCATGCGCCCATTTTGGCTCATCATCCATCAAGCAATTAATGCTCAAGTGACAGAGTTGGCAGCACGTCCCCCGAGGACTGGACAGTTAGCAGCTTTTTCAGAAGACGAAGCGTCGCTGACATCAGCCTCAAAAGCCGTACGCCCCAACCGGTTCGTAACTCCTGAAGGTTGTGAGCCAAAGTCTTCTCATGCGCCCAGTCCCAAGCGCATCCTACCAGATCACTCTCCACCAAATCTGAGATCTTTGAGCCATGGACCTACGACACGTGTCCTTTGACTTAATTCAGCCTATGAAGGGGGTGCTAATCACCCAAGATCTCAGCAACTGAAAGATCCTCGCCCCTGCTACGTGTCAGCCCACAAATGCAGCATGAAGGATTCAACCCACAAATGATGGTGCATCATCCATGCGCCTCCTGCAGCTTCAGTGGCATCCCCACGTATAGGCGCATCCTACATATGTGCGCATGAGCAGCCAGCTTACAAACTATAAATAGAGGGATTATCTCCTTCTTACGGACCACGTAATATACATACGTATACAGACAGAAAAAGGCATTACCACTCAATATCTTCTTCCTATATGCAAACTCCAGCACCCAGAGCAACTCAGAATTTCAGAGAACCGAGAACCGTCGTCAGATCGTCAATGGAGTCAACGCATTACCACCTCGCTCCATCGACACAGATACCCAGATAAACAAAAGTGTTCTCCTAGGACTACATCTAAGTCCTACATTGTAACACTTCTCTGTTTGTAACTGAAATTGCAATAAAAAGATTTTAGTGGCAAACATCGGTCACTCAAAGTGCACATCCTTACATATTAGCCGTGTCAAGGGTACGAAGATCCTAGCGAAGTCTGCTATAAATCGTCTGTAGTACCTGCTACGTACATCTGAAGCTGTATGAGGTACTGGCCAATACTCGATAGCCTCTAACTTCTTGGGGTCCACCTCAACACTACCTCCAACAATAATATGACCCAAGAAAGAGACTCGATCGAGCTAGAAATTGCAATTACTGAACTTCACGTAAAGTTGATGGTCTAGAAGAATCTGAAGAACCATGCAAAGATGATGTTCGTGCTCTGCCTCAGTCCGACTATAGGCCATAATACAATGAATAAATATCAAAAACTGGTCTAAGTGGGTCATGAAGATATGATTCATGAGATCCATGCAAATCGTTGTAAACCCCCCTATTTTCTATATTTTTTATTTTATAAATTCATATTAATCATTTCATATTAATTATTTGGAATAACTTGTTAGAATATATCTGTGAATAAGTCTTATATATCAATTTAGTATATGTATAGGTTATTTTTCTATGAACTATATGCACATTATTAATTACTACAAAAAAATGTTTTTGGATATATTTACAATTTATTAGAATTATTAAGCGATTTTAAAATTTGTGTAATGTAAATACAAGTTATATATATAGTATTTTATATCAGAATTTATATTTAATAATTATTATGTAATAAATGATTTTTTATAAATAAAATCTTATTGTTATTATAATTAAATATTTTTATTGAAACATTAGATTATAGTTTTCTAACTTAAAATATTTTAAGAATTTTTTTACAATTTTTTTTATTTATTTGACAGTTTTGGTGTATAATTGAGTATTATAAACGAGAAGAGATTGTATATGATAAATATGTGCAAAACATTTTTGTTACAAAGAGGGAAAATATTGTTACAAATAAGTTTTTGATTTTTAGAAATTTATTTAGAAATTATTTAAGAATTTTTAGGAATTTTTAGAATTTATTTGAAATATGGGAAAAAAATATTATTCAAAATCTCGTGAGATGGAAATCCTCACAGACCCGCGCCAGTGAGAGTAATGGAAAACTCGAGATTTGTCGATTGAGAAATCGACCAAATCTTTATCAAATCTTGTAGAATTTTTCCTATCTAACCCTTACTAGTTCTCTCTTAGATAATCACAGTTTCAATCGAAATCAAATCCTAATTTGATCGAAAATTTGATTTAAATGACCACATATATAAAGGAGATTGGTTTCTAGATTTTGGATTCCCACAAACCAAGAGAGCCTCGTGTCCGTGTCAAAGCATCGTGATGAACTTCCCTAGCCCCCATGACCAACCCGGACCCCCGCCTCCATGATTCGTTGTTGCCGCAGGCTGACAGCCGGTCGTAAACATCGCACAGCACAACATTAACATCAGCTACAGCAGAAACAAGGCATCTTTACAATACGGTTTCTCCCACCATCGTTCGACCATTTTTTGAACCAATTTCTCAGGTGTGTTCCCAACCTAATTCAAAACCCATTAAGTAGAATTTATTAATTTGCAATGTATGTAAAGAAAATCGATTTCCAAAATTGAGAAAAAACTTATTTTCTGGATGTTAGAAATTATTCTGGAACACCAACTCTGAAGGCCTATTTCTGTCAAGCCATTGATTAATTTTGAAATCCACCTGAATAGACTTGTAGACAACCTATATGGCTACAAAATCCTATTTTTAGTTTTAATTCTAGTCATTTAGAGGTTGAAAAAAACTAGGTTAAAGTTTGACGAAAAACTATTTTTACAACCAGAAAATTTCTCGATACAGGGTCCATCCCAATAAATTGGATGACTTGTTCGTGAACTAGTCACATCGAAAGGTGCGTATGGATTTCTTGTACTTATGGGATTTGACAGAACTTGAATTGACGAATTCGACGTGTTTTCGTCAAAAACTACCATATTAGTAATTTTCTAAATTTGATAATTACATCATGCATGCTCGTCACATCACGACGAAACTTGTGCCATTGGATTTGTATCATTTTTTTGGTCCTGTAAGCCATGTTTGATCCGATTCTAAGAAGGTTGATCGGATCGTCGTTTTGGCAGGCTCAGGATCCGATTCAACGAGAGATTTTGTGTAGGGCCCATTGAAATCCAAAATTGGACATATGATTGGGTTCGTATCAAAAAATTGGACTTGTAGGCATATAATTTGCTGACTTTACAGATCATAGGATTTGGTACGCTTTTCGGTGTAATGCGGGTCCAACGGCGATACCGTTTTATCCAGAAATTACCATTTTGCTCCTGTCTAGAATTGGATTTATGGGTAGCGATCTTAGACATTTCTCTTACCCAAAAAATGTTGGTGATATTTATTTTAGCATCCAGAGACGTTTACGAAAGTTCTACTTTCATTGCTTCTTGATCTGACGAATTGCTTCACTAGACATTGTCGATTCAACACACCACCTCCAAACAAGATGCCTTGACACTATTTACTGATTGTTTACTTTCATTTCATTTTGTTTATTTCTCTATTTATTTGTTTTATATTAAATTGTGTATCCAAGTCATACTTAGGTGCAAACTATTGAGTTAGTCATTTTGTTGCTTTTATTTATTTTGTGCATGCTGACTTAGTTTTAGAGGACCACCCTATTATTGTGAGGTATTGATATATCTCATTTGGCTATGACACTTGTGATCCACGAGGTGTGACTCTCATATAGTATTCAGACTTGGGTATTCGGTTGGCCACCTGTGCGTATACGACGTGTGTTAGGTTATAACTGCTAATAGAATTGCATGCTAGAAGACTTAGTAGTTATTAGTATAACATGTTGTGGATATGACATGGATATAAGCATTGGGCAGGTAGAACATATACTATATGCTTGGGCAATGTCATGTCGAGTCGTGTCGATCTTGCTAGTGACTCATTTGAGCACTACCCGTGTATTTGCTAGTGACTCTCCGGAGAGCTACCCGTGTACTGTGCTAGTGGATCGCTTGAGCTCTACCCGTGTAGCCACTGTCAGTCATGGTCATTCAGTCTGTCCTTGTGTTGTGTATTGTTCTAAAATGCATTTATACATACAATGGTTAAGGACCCTATACCTGATCAGGGCATGGAATATTATTTGGTCAGGAATAGTATGCCACACCTTGTCCTTGTTTGGTTTTAGGTGTGGTTCACTATTTTGATAATGGAATACTGGACCTTGTTGTGATCCGGATTACTTATTTATCTTAGTTATGACTTGCAACATGTTTATATTCAGTAATTGTGACATATTTTTATGTATCTTGTACGACCCTTTGAGGACCTGATAATATCTCCAGGTATAGATGATCAAGACTTTTCACAGGTGTACGGCCCAGAAACATCATTCTCTATCGAGGAAGTCTTACCTTCCAATGATAGCTGACTCTTTCAGATTGATATACTTCTAGTTACTACTATTTATTCTTTATTTCTGGAGGTCGGACTCCATTTCCCTTTCTAGGTTGACTAGTTGTGTAGTAGTAGATTTGTCTCCACCCGGCTATTTTATCATTTGACTCTATTATTTATTTTTGGACTATTTTAATTGTTCTGTGGATGAGTTATAGAATTTCTGGCGACTATTGTCATTATGATTAAATTACAGCTTATGTATGTATTCAAAGATTCCATATATTAGAATATTCTTCATATACCAATAGCTGGTATGTACGTATTCCTAGTCCTACGTACTTTGGGACTGGGGCGTTACAATCGTTGGCGCATTGGTCGCTCCAAAAGGTATAACAAGGAACTCCCAATGGCATATCAAGATCTAAATGTCGTGTTGGGTATATCCTGCTCTCTAACTCTATTCGGTTGGTACCCAGACTGCAAATCGATCTTAAAAACTACAACTACTCCACTATGTTGAAGCCAATCATGTAAGCATGTAAGTGAAACCAAGCTTGTAATCATGTAAGGTGAAGCCAAGCATGTGATCTGTAAGGTGAAGCCAAACATGTGATCATGTAAGGTGAATCCGAGCAAGTAAACATATAAGTATAGCCCAACATGTGATCATGGCAAGAGTAATAGACATGTATAAGAATAAGTGAGATCTACGTACAAGAAATAATCAAGCTAGAATAATACTAGACTAGAGACAAGAATGGACTCCATCCATCAATTACGACAAATCAATGAGTATGGCTTGATACATTAGCTAACTAGGGTTATCACAATCCTAATTACTAACATATGCAATTTGAGATATCCAATCCGACTGCCCGTCTTGCAGACTACCCAACTCATCCAGGCTACAGATGCAAGAATATATATAGTAGATACACTATCGTAAGAGACGTGTATCCTAAGGAGGTAGCCTTTCTCTATGGTGAGCTAATAGAAGTACAATATACCCGGGTTGCCCTACTTGATGGTGTGCTAGAAATTTGCCCCTCACGACAGAGAGAAACAAGTCCATTGTATAGGTCGAAATAAAGGACTTACAAGCAACCGAAAAAAGCTTCCCTCCCAATACATTTAGATAATCAAACTAGTTGTTTAATCCTTAACATTTTCATTCAGGTTCCAGGTGTGGCATTCCACATAATCCATCCTAGACATGATACATGCAAGACTAGACAAGACAAGCAAGAGTGCACTATAACAAGCCATAACAGGAATACAAGTATCAAGACATGAGTGTGCTACGACGAGCCAATATATCAAGCTAGACAGGACAAGAATCAAGAATGTACCATGACGGGCCACTATATCAAGATAGATAGGACAAGAGCCACCTACTGACGAGCCACTATCCGATAAGATACATATGTACGAGAAATCCAGACAGGCATGGTAGTACATAGCAAGAAATATGACATAGCATATTCAGGAAAATAATAAGCAGAAAGAAATAAAAAACCGAAACAAAATAAAAAATTTCATACTTTGATACTCTGGAGGCATGCCGACGGTATACTCCATTATACTGGTGGTCCGAGACGACAAAAACTCTCTATCTGGAAATTATTGCTCCACCGGTGTATCATCGGTACAGACCAGTACACCATCAGTATGCTGATATTTGCCACATCTGGTTTTCGATCTAAAAAGGATCCATAAATCGATATACGGTCGGTTTCCAATATACCGACGGTATGCCATTTCTAGTCGAAAAACAAGATTAAGGGCATCAAACTAGTTCTGCAAACCAAAGCTAAAAACAATAATAGAGCAAGGTCGTGACGTATATACTAAGTCTCATGGCTAGCACTCCAATATCTTTAGTAAGGCAAAAGAAACATATTTAATAAGGCAAGTACCAGACAATACTGGACAATTAATACCAAAAAAACCAAAAACAGCAGAAAATGTATTATATGTCCAGTAGTTCGAAAAATGTACTTGCCTAATATAGCTCCAAGCTTAACTCTTCAACTCCTCCACCAAGAGGGATCAAAAACCACATTCTGAGGCCTCGAGATCAAGCTCCTATCTCACGAGAAAAATAAAAGAAAACGAGAAAAGAAGAGTAAAGCGAGATTGTAAAAAGAAAATCGAAAAGAAACGAAAGGGTATATATTGAAAAGTTAAATTAATCGTGACCATCCCTTCACGATCCGCATCTCGATCTAAATCGATCTCGACCATTCAGAAGAAAACCAAGAAACAATATGTTGGCCCATTCCACGGTCACACCCGATTTCGATAATCAACATATACTTTAGTCAATACACAAAATATAGAAAATGCTGCTAACTATTTCAGGATGCATGAAATCATATTCAACGGACGATGTACTGCATAAATCAAAGCGTCAAAGTCATCAAAATCTTCTGAAGACTCTTTTCTACTTTTATTCTGTATTTTACATTTTATTGAGTCTAGGAATTACTTTGTAAAATCAATTATGGTAATACTGGCTTAGGGTTAAAATTGTCCTCCTTTCTAAAAACCTATTTTTATCCTTTCGTATTTTCGGTTACAAATATTTCAAAAACATATTTCGAAAATATTCTTTTCAAATGATTTTACAAATAACCAAAAACATGTTTGAAAACTGTTTTTACAAAAAGATTTTTAAATATCTCCTGACAGAACTCCAAGTCGAGTTCGGCCCGAGTTCGGTCCGAACTCTGACCGAGTTCGGTCAGTTTGTATTCAAACTTCAGTTGCCTCCAAATCTGCGAGCAACGTCTATTTTGTGAGATATTTGCACCCGAACTCTGTCCGAGTTCTGTCCGAGTTCGGTTGGTGAAAACACCTATAATATAGAAGAACTTTTCACTTCAAATCATCAATTCATTCTTCATCTTCTCTTCTCTACTATTCAAGTGTCTTCTAAACGATCTAAGATTTTCAAATCTGCCAGTACTATCAGAGTTGATTTGAGTCTTTTTGTTACTCAAGAGTTGTAAGAGGTCGTTCAAGTTTCAACAACTTTTCTGTTGTGGAGCTGGTCGTGCGCTCGCCACCAAGCACGGTGTTGTGAAGCCGGTCGTGCGCTTGTCACCAAGCACGGTGTTGTAAGAGATTGCAAGCTCTCAGTTAAAGCTTGTGCCATAGTGGATTAACATCGAGCAAGAGTACTCGAGACTGGATTAGTCCTCTCAGAGGGATACCAGTATACATCGCTGTGTCACTGAGTTTGATTCTCCTATCTTTATTTATTGTCTCTTACATATCTGCCATAGTTTAATTTTTTAATTGGTGATTATATTTCCGCTGCACACACGCACTCTATTCACCCCCCCTCTAGAGGTGCTCAACGATCCTACAATTGGTATCAGAGCAGGTTATATTCTTATATAACATACCCTAGAGTATATATATGGCAGCCGTGAAATCTATATTCAACGGTGAAGGGCAATCCACAAATAGACCTCCCCTATTTGATGGAACAAATTACACTTACTGGAAAACACGTATGACTTTCTTTCTTAAGTCTCTAGATTTTGATCTTTGGTCAATAGTCATTGATGGGTATAAGAAACCACCACCTACAGTGGTTGAAGGTATTCTTATGGAAAAGCCGTATGACAAGTACACCGATGCTGAAAAAGCAAAGGCTAGTCTTGATGCTCGAGCCATCAATGCACTATTCTGTACAATTGACAAAACCGAGTTCAATAGAGTTTCAACCTGCAAGACGTCTCACGAAATTTGGAAACTCCTTGAGGTAACCCATAAAGGGACTTCCCAAGTGAAAGAATCCAAAATTAGTAGACTGACTCAGGAATATGAATCTTTTAAGATGAAACCCGGTGAGTCAATTACACAGATGTTTACTCGTTTCCTTGATAGAACTAATCCTCTGCAATCTCTTGGTAAAGATTACAGCAATCACGAGAAGATTAGAAAGGTGCTGCGGGCTCTAACAAAGAATTGGAATCCAAAGGCCACAGCAATTATTGAAGGACGACCTTACCACAATATCGTTGGAAACTTTGATGGGCAAGCTCATGACCCATGAACTCGACTTGCAAGATTTTAAAGAAGCAACACTAAAGGAGAAAACTATTGCCTTCAAAGCTCATGCAAGAAAGCCGACATACAACGATTCCGATGAAGAATCCTCAAGTGTGATGAACAAGCCCTACTTGTGAAGAACTTCAGAAAGTATCTAAAGTTTACAAGCAGAAAGAAGAAAGACGTCCAAGAAAGCAATGAAGATGAAACCATATGCTTTGGATGTAAGAAGTCAGGGCACATAAAGAAGGACTGTCCAGCTACCAAGAAGAGCATCCATATGACAGATCAAGATCAAGCAGAAAAGCTACAACTGGTCGAAAGTATGCCAACACAAGTATCTGGCATGAAAGCGACGCCAGTGATTCTGAAGAAGAGGATAGACCCTACGGCAATGCAAATGTCTGTCTTATGGCATTTGACAAGGTATCTTCAAACCCTCTATATGATGAATTTACTTTCGATGATTAGAAAATGCCTTTAGCGATTTACTTGAAGAACACAAAATGTGCTTGACAAGTATAAGCAATCTCGAAAAGAGATTAAGGCATACACAACCGAGTTAGCTAGACTGTCCAATCTTATTCAAGATATTAAAGAGACGTCTACTACCGGTAACACGGAAGAGATAGCCAAACTCAAGGTAGACTATCATGAGGCTATCCTCACTATTCAAAAGAAAGAAAGAAATTATGGTAATGCAAAAACTGTATGACACAGAGAAGAGGATCCACTTAGTAACAGAACAGAGACTCTCATTATGACTGCTA
This sequence comes from Iris pallida, assembly GCA_029216955.1. NCBI lineage: Eukaryota > Viridiplantae > Streptophyta > Magnoliopsida > Asparagales > Iridaceae > Iris > Iris pallida. The sequence goes on along the minus strand of JANAVB010020997.1, from coordinate 901,903 downwards.
AATATGAAGAGTCTATTGCGATTTCTAAAAAGTTAGAAATCAAGTTAGGCAAACAGGAAATGCCTGTGACACAGCCTAATTTTAGTCCTAATGCAAAGCATACACCTAAGAGGACTAAAAACAAGCACAGAAGAAAACGAGTATCATCATGCTTTCACTTATAGGTTCTCCAAGAAACCAAACAAGCATGTGAACACAGTTTCAACCACATCTGGTTCTAAACTGACTTGCACTTATTGTGGTACACACGGACACATATCACAGTATTGTCTTGCAAGAAAGCTTGTTGATAACCATACTTTAGTCTGGAGACCTAAAGCTAATCAGCATGGACCCTTCAGAAAATGGTACCAAAGGATTCATCTACTTGTTTTGTAGGTGGACCCTCAACCCTCTCATACTAGAAGCAAATGGATCCTCGATAGCGGATGTTCGCGACACATGACTGGTGATGCATCTTTATTCGCTACGCTATCGATGAAGAAAGAAGGATACGTCTCCTTCGGAAATAACTTGAGAGGTGATATTATAGGTAATGGTACTGTAGGTATTTCTCCTTACCCAATAATAAAGGATGTTTGTCTAGTAACTGAATTGAAACATAACCTGAGCATAAGTCATTTGGCAGATAATGGTTATGGTATCAATTTTGTGAAAGATAATGTACCATATATGATATGTTATCTGGTGATCCCGTATATAAAGGGATTAGAGAAGATAATATTTATGTTTTCTTTTTGGAGAATACTAATAATGCAGGAAGGTGCCTAGTAGCCAATCAAGATGAAAGCTGGCTATGGCACATGAGACTAGGACATGCAAACATGGATACTATCTCACGTCTGAACACAAAGAAGTTGGTAAAAGGACTCCCAGAAATTCCATTCAAGAGAGACATGGTATGTGCTGACTGTGAAAAGAACAAAGCACATAGTTCTTCTTTTAAATCCATCAACGCTGTAAGTACTTCGAGACCTTTGCAGTTAATTCATATGGATTTATTTGGTCCAAGTAGAGTCGCTAGTTTTGGCGGTAAACTCTATGCTTTTGTCATTATTGATGATTTCTCTCGTTTTACATGGGTTTATTTTTTATCAAACAAAAGTGATGCTATTTTTGAATTTCAGATATTTTGTAAAAAGGTACAAAACGAAAAAGGCTTCATGATTACTCGTATCCGAAGTGATCATGGTGGCGAATTCGAAAATTCTGATTTCAAAAAGTTTTGTGATGATAGTGGATATTACCACGAATTTTCTTGTCCTAGAACTCTCCAACAGAATGGTGTTGTGGAGCGGAAGAACCGTACTCTAAGCGAAATGGCTAGAGTCATGCTTAATCAGCATAATCTTCCTAATATTTTTGGGCAGAAGCTGTTAGTACAGCCTGTCATATTTTAAATAGGGTATTAATTCGACCAATCTCGAAGAAAACACCATATGAGCTTTGGTTTGGAAGAATTCCAAACATTTCTTATTTTAAAGTTTTGGTTGTCGCTGTTTCAATCCTGAACACCAAGGATAACTTGGGTAAGTTCGACTCCAAAGCAGATGACGGGATATTTCTCGGATATGCTGCTAAGAGTAAGGGATATAGAATTTTTAATAAAAGATCTTTGATTGTTGAAGAAAGTATTAATGTTACCTTTGATGAGTTGAATAGTCATAGATCTAGCGACAGTGATGATGAAGATGCACCTACAAAGGCAAAGAAGAGTTCTGAGAAAGATCCTACCCAAGAGGCAAGAACTGATAAAAGTTCCGGAAATGCAGGAACTGAGAAGAGCCTTATGAAAGGTATGGCCCAAAGATTCGAATCATTGAGATTCAAACCAGATCATCCAGAAACTCTCATAATAGGTGATGTATCCAAAGGTGTAAGTACTCGTTCATCTCTTAGAGATTCTGAAGTAGCAGCTAATGTAGCATTTATTTCACAAATAGAACCTAAGAATGTTGATGAGGCTTTTTCTGATGAATTTTGGATTTTCTGCCATGCAAAAAGAACTTAATCAATTTGAGAGAAACCAAGTTTGGGAACTCGTTCCTAAACCTATTGGTCAATCGATAATTGGTACCAAATGGGTGTTCCGAAATAAACTTAGTGAAGATGGACAAGTTCTACGCAACAAAGCACGTCTAGTTGCACAAGGTTATAATCAAGAAGAAGGAATTGATTATGATGAGACCTATGCTCCTGTTGCTAGACTAGAAGCCATCCGCATGTTTTGCGCTTTTGCTTGTTTTAATGATTTCAAACTTTTTCAAATGGACGTGAAAAGCGCATTTTTAAATGGTTATTTGAAAGAAGAGGTTTTTGTGAAATAACCCCCTGGTTTTGAAGATTTTCAAAAATCTGATCACGTCTTCAAGCTTAAGAAAGCACTTTATGGACTCAAACAAGCACCTCGTGCTTGGTATGAACGCCTAAGCGCCTTCTTACTTGATAATGGATTTTCAAAGGGCAAGATTGATACTACTCTTTTTATTAAATCCATGAATAATGATATACTTCTAGTGCAAATTTATGTAGATGACATTATCTTTGGTTCTACTAATGAACAACTCTGTCAAGAATTTGCCAAGTGTATGCAGAGTGAATTTGAGATGAGCATGATGGGAGAGCTGAACTTCTTCCTAGGATTGCAAATCAAACAACACTCAAACGGAACATTCATCAACCAAGCCAAGTACACGAAGGACATACTGAAGAAGTACGACTTCGAAAATGTAAAGCCAATTGGGACTCCTATGGCTACATCTACAAAGCTTGATACTGATGAAAGTGGCAAACCTGTTGATCAGCGTAAGTATCGAGGTATGATTGGTAGTTTATTATATTTAACTGCTAGTCGCCCTGATATTATGTTTAGTGTTTGCATATGTGCACGATATCAGGCAAACCCTAAGGAATCACATCTTAGTGCCGTTAAGCGTATCTTCCGATACCTTAAAGGAACTTCTACAGTTGGCTTATGGTATCCCAAAACCAAATTCTTTGACCTTATAGGTTACTCGGATGCGGATTTTACTGGATGCAAAGTGGACCGTAAAAGTACCAATGGCACATGTCATTTCTTAGGAAAGGCCTTAGTCTCTTGGTTTAGCAAGAAACAAAATTCAGTAGCATTATCAACAACTGAGGCTGAGTATATCGCCGCAGGACGCTGTTGTGCTCAAATTTTGTGGATGAAGCAAACCTTAGAGGACTACAATCTGCACTATACAAATGTTCCTATTTATTGTGATAACACTAGTGCAATTAATTTGACTAAGAACCCTACCTGTCATTCACGCACAAAGTACATAGAAGTTAGACATCATTTTTTACGTGATCATCAACAACACGGGGATATTTGCTTAGAATTTATTGATACTGAACATCAACTAGCTGATATTTTTACTAAACTATTGGCTGAAGACCGTTTTAACATCTTGAGGCGTGAGCTCGGCATTCTTGAATTCTCGGATTCTTAAAACATATGGTAATTAAAACTGCATTTATGACTTGACAATTTATTATTTAATGAAAATTATTTTTGGGGACAAACTTACAAAGGGTATGTCTGTCACCACGGCTACGGTCGAAGCGAAGCGGTACTTAAGAGTTCCCCGGTGAACCACCGTTAGCTGGGACAACCCCTATAGTTAACCCGAAAATAATAGCAGTTATTTAATAAACCAGTCAAATGTTATTTATTACAGTCTTTATTTACCTGACTGCTTTGACTGTCTCGGGAATGCAAGTGGCCGAACTCGGCCCGAACTCTGACCGAGTTCGGACCGAATTCGGACCGAATTCGGACCGAGTTCGGTCGGCGCTGTGATGGTTCCAGAACCGAACAGCCGGCCCTAGCTCCTATATAATTCATCCTTATTTCCACTTTTTCTCCACACCAAAACGTGGAATACTTCCATCTCCTACTAGAAGTCCTTTCGACGAGTTCAAGTGGGCAATCTTCTTCCTCATGGCTCCGAAATGTCAACGAGGAAATTCTTCTCAAGGTGCTTCCTCCTCATCCGACTACACTCCAGCAAGTCTCTTTAGTCCAGCCAGACCTAGAGATCCCGAGGAATATGATAGCACTTTGTTTCCCGACAAAGACTTCTCCGATCTCTGGTTTGATTCTTTCTCTTCTCATCGTATTTGTGCTGGAGCCTTCGTCAATTTTACAACTTTCTTTGAATATGCTCCTGTTTTTGATCAACTTGGATTCCGTGACTTCTTCGAGGTCCAAGATAGCATTTACGACAATGCAGTCCGTATGTTTTACTGCAATTTGCAAGTAAAACAAAACGGGAATTTCTATTCCTGCATTGCTGGACATGAATTAGAATTTAGCGCTACCGATATCAGTGAATACTTTCACGTTCCTGATCTTGGTGATGCACTTGTTGACATCCACCATGTTCAATTCCCTGCCGATGTCACTTTAGCTTCCTTTAGGGAATTGATTTGTCACCCTACTCCTCCTCTCCGGAGAATCTTTTCTAGACATATAAACCAAACTTTTTACGAGCTTCATCGTATGATTTTCTCGGCCCTTCTTCCGAAGAAAGGCTCTACTGATGAAGTTACATTTTTGGTACTTTCTGCTCTTTATCACATTCATTTTGGAATTCCTTTCTCCGTTCCAAAAACTATGATGTCTTGGATGCTCAACTGCAAGAATGCAGGTAGGAACCTAGTCTTTCCTATGCACCTTGCTAGTATATTTCGACGTTTTGAGATTGATCTTGAAACGTGTGCCATTTCTTCTCCACCTGTTGAGTTGACCCGCTCTCGTCGGTTTCCTCAACCTCCTGGTGCTGCTCCTGCTGTCCCAGCTGCTGATGCTGAGGCCCCTCCAGCTGATGCTCATCCTGCTCCGGCCCCTGCCCCAGGACTCGATCAGGCATTCTACCAGCGGTTTGATGATTTCGTTGCCGTTTCCACGCAACGTCATCAGGACTCCGAGTTCCAGCATATTTCTCAGGCCCAGGTGCTGAGAAACAGTATTGCCGATCTCCACTACAGCCTGGTTCAGGATCCAGTCCGTCCACTCACTATCCTTCTACACCCGGCTTTCCCTGGTCCTCGTTTTACTGATGAGGTTACTTTTCAGTATTTCGACCCGACCACTGCTTATTTCCCTCATGATCCTCCCAGTGCGGACGACCCAGCGATGTGATGTGGATTCAGCCATGGGATAGTGGATTTAGTTTTGATTAGTTGATGCAGTTTATGTAGTAGTTTTATTTTATTTCATGTCTAAACTGTTTCAGTTAGACTTTATCAGTTGTACTTTTTGGTTATTAGTGGAACCTCAGTTTATTATGACATAGTTCATTTTATTCCAGTTGTCTATGCTGTGATTACTTCTTTTTACTTCACTTTGTCTTGTCTATTCTATTGTTGGCTTCATGATTTACGGGGGAGCCTATTCATTTTACTACTTGACAAAGGGGGAGAAAAAGAGTATATACCAAACGCAAGATATATCCAAAACAACAACATCTCGATTTTCAGGTATTTTTGATATTTTGTTCTATTTGATATAAATATATTTTGGTATAGACTCAAGTTTGTCGATTATCAAAATGGGGGAGATTGTTGGCCCATTCCACGGTCACACCCGATTTCGATAATCAACATATACTTTAGTCAATACACAAAATATAGAAAATGGTGCTAACTATTTCAGGATGCATGAAATCATATTCAACGGACGATGTACTGCATAAATCAAAGCGTCAAAGTCATCAAAATCTTCTGAAGACTCTTTTCTACTTTTATTCTGTATTTTACATTTTATTGAGTCTAGGAATTACTTTGTAAAATCAATTATGGTAATACTGGCTTAGGGTTAAAATTGTCCTCCTTTCTAAAAACCTATTTTTACCCTTTCGTATTTTCGGTTACAAATATTTCAAAAACATATTTCGAAAATATTCTTTTCAAATGATTTTACAAATAACCAAAAACATGTTTGAAAACTGTTTTTACAAAAAGATTTTTAAATATCTCCTGACAGAACTCCAAGCCGAGTTCGGCCCGAGTTCGGTCCGAACTCTGACCGAGTTCGGTCAGTTTGTATTCAAACTTCAGTTGCCTCCAAATCTGCGAGCAACGTCTATTTTGCGAGATATTTTCACCCGAACTCTGTCCGAGTTCTGCCCGAGTTCGGTTGGTGAAAACACCTATAAATAGAGAAGAACTTTTTACTTCAAATCATCAATTCATTCTTCATCTTCTCTTCTCTACTATTCAAGTGTTTTCTAAACGATCTAAGATTTTCAAATCTCACCTACACATCTCTTAGCCAAAAGCCAGTACTATCAGAGTTGATTTAGAGTCTTTTGGTTACTCAAGAGTTGTAAGAGGTCGTTCAAATTTCAACAACTTTTCTGTTGTGGAGCTGGTCGTGCGCTCGCCACCAAGCACGGTGTTGTGAAGCCGGTCGTGCGCTTGTCACCAAGCACGGTGTTGTAAGAGATTGCAAGCTCTCAGTTAAAGCTTGTGCCATAGTGGATTAACATCGAGCAAGAGTACTCGAGACTGGATTAGTCCTCTCAGAGGGATACCAGTATACATCGCTGTGTCACTGAGTTTGATTCTCCTATCTTTATTTACTGTCTCTTACATATCTGCCATAGTTTAATTTTTTAATTGGTGATTATATTTCCGCTGCACACACGCACTCCATTCACCCCCCCTCTAGAGGTGCTCAACGATCCTACACAATAGATAATAGATGTATCATTACTATTCATGAAAAAAACTAAATATTATTCACGATAATATAAAAACACTATTCACAAAAATATCTAAAATCGAAATATCTGAAAGTGAAAATATCTACCGGGAAGTATACTGTCTGTACACACCGGTATACCGACGGTATGCCGATCAAGGAGTAAAGCCTCAAAAATCAAGTTTGTCTACTGTACAATAAAAGTCAAAAAAATATGGAATATTGTATAAAAGACTTATCCGTAAACATATACTGATACTGTGATACGAGTCTTACAACACCATTAGCAACAACATGGTTATTTTCTTGATTAGACCTTGTTAAAATTTACGGGCTCGGGCTACTGGGTCTCTAACCATATATTCAGCAAAATGGATGAGTCTGCTAAATTCAGCGGTATACTCGTGATTAGTATGGTTGCCTTGGTCAAGACTATGGAATTGTTTCTCTAATGTCTCTCTAGCAATATCTGGAAATAATTTTTTCTTGAATTTTTCACCGAAGTCATCCTAATTTAGATTGGGATCAGCTATCCTTTGGTTCATTTCTGAACCAAGTTCGGGCTAAGTCATGGAGTTCTAGTCCAGCAGCTTCAACTTTAAGTCTTTCAGGAAGTTGACAAACTCTCATAATTTTTTCTATGTCCTCCAACCATTCATCATTATACTATATGCCTTTAACGCTTTTAAATTTTTAGGGATCCATCTTCTAGAAATCTAAGATATTCCCTTTTCTAGGTGGAGAGGAGGTCCCTGATTAGTTGTCTTGTCCCCTGTGGCTAACGCCATCAGCTGAGCATTCTGCAAGCCCTCTTTCATGATAGAAAATTACTTACGTTGGGCCTCAACTTGGACCCTCTAGGCTTCGGTCATCCTTCGAAGAAGTTCTAAGATTTGTTCTCCTCCAAGGGATATATCCTCAAGAATAGAATTTGTCCCATGAGGCGGGTAAGAAGGATTTGCATCAGTCCCCTTAAGATTGTCAGGTTCAGAGGAAGACAATTCCTCGGTAATGACGACCTTCTTTCCTTAACCATTTTGGAGAAATAAGAAAAATATGAGAAGGAAGATGATAGGTTTCAAGGAGAACAAATATTTTTAAATGAAATCATAGATATTCAAGAGTCAAAATTTGGAAGTTCC